>CM070485.1:5977005-5994505 GCA_036324585.1 Champsocephalus esox | reverse complement strand
TCTATCCATCCATCCATCCATCTCTCTATATATCCATCTATCCATCCATCCATCCATCTATCCATCCATCCATCCATCTCTCTATATATCCATCTATCCATCCATCCATCTATCCATCCATCTATCCATCATCCATCTATCCATCCATCCATCCATCATCTATCCATCCATATATATATCCATCTATCCATCTATCTATCCATCTATCCATCCATCTATCTATCCATCCATCCATCTATCCATCCATCTATCCATCCATCCATCTATCCATCTATCCATCATCCATCTATCGATCCATCCGTCCATCCATCCATCTATCTATCTATCTATCCATCATCCATCTATCTATCCATCTATCCATCCATCCATCCATCCATCCATATATCCATCTATCCTTCTATCTATCTATCTATCCATCTATCTATCTATCTATCTATCTATCTATCTATCCATCTATCTATCTATCTATCTATCTATCTATCTATCTATCTATCTATCTTAGCCTAGTGAAAGTAATTTAGTTGTTCTTACGTTGTTGGAGGCGTCGGCAGGTCGTAGTTTTCTCCCGTCTCATTTGTCAACCAGTAGGTTATCTCTGTGCCTTTACCCTAAAAATAACCAAACATTTACAACATGTTATGTCAGTGTGTGACAGGGAACTCTGCATTATGTCTGGTTTCAAAAAGGTTCATATCCTTTATTTATATCAAGGTACCACTACATGTCATGTCATAATACTCCATTACAAGTCAAAGACCTCCATTCAAATTCCCAAAGTAAAAGTACACATGTATTATCATCCATTTGTACTCAAAGTATGAAAATAAAAGTACTATCCTGCAGGAATATGACCTCCATTTGTGGTAAATTATTATGATTATATATGACATTATTAGATTGTTTAATTGGTGCGTTAAGTAGCATCTTACTTTCGCACAAAAACAAAGCTATGATAATAAAATATATACGTTCAACTTTCAACTTTTTTTGTGATATATTGTATAATTTGACCTCTTTGTAGCTAAAACAGTTATGTTCCTGTTTTGATCAATAGTAATGCTTTACTAAAAAGTACAATAAGTATTGGAGAAGAAGTATTAAAAGCATGACATTAAAATACTTAAGTAAAATACATTTAACTCGAAATTATCCTCAACAGTACTTGAGTTGATCTGCTTCTGTCTGACCGGCTTCTATGTGAATGATTGAACTTAATATAGAGGTCTATCTTCACCTTCAGATATGTCTCTCCTCTCATCTCGTACTCGAACTTGCAGTCGGTCCTCTGCAGGATGTTTACAGTGGGCTGGCTGACGTGGATCCGCAGCGCTGCAGGAAATTAAAAGATGAAACAACAGGCTTCTGTTCTTCAGGCTCTGGTTGGTTTATTGAATTAGATTGATCTGTGTGTTCTGTAAAGCCCGCGTCACACTGTCCCCAAATTGACACCAGATGGACACACGATAAAGGAAATGTTCAAATTCGGCTCTGATCGTAGCAACATCGGGCCATTCGTGAGGGCATCTGAAGCCATCGTATGACCGCCGGTGGAGTTTCTCAGGCTCTGACAGAAACTTTGTTTGCGGTGGCAAAATCTTTGGCATGCCAAAACATTGCCGAAGGACCTTGCGAAGGTTCATTTTCGTGTTGAATTCGTGTGTCCATTTTGCTCTTTGTAAGGCCATCGTGAGGGCATCGTGTCAAATCGGGTCATCTTCATCTTTACTTCGCGTGATCGTCGGTGCCATCGGGCATTTTTCGCCTCACGAAGACAATACGAAGGAAACAAGAAGCTGCCCGATTGTCTTACGGCCCGTCTACACTACAGGGATCGAAAAATGCTTTCAACGCTTCGCCCATTCACTTGAATGGGGTGACGTAGAAGATTTTGAATCTTCGCTGAACTGCATTGTGGAGAGCATGGCATGGCTTTGCAAGCATCGTGAGCATCAAAAGTTGAGCAATGTTCAACTTTTGATGCTCCCGATGCTTTCGAAGCTGGCATCAGCCAATCAAATCCCGTTTATGCAAATCCCGCCAGTACAAGCGCTAGCCAATCAAACCGCGTGCAAGCTGGGAGAGCCTGAGCCAGACCGCAGTTCATTTCCTCATATTCCAAACGAGAAATTACGGTAGCAAATCACCCGGTTCTTTCCGACCAGAGCTATTAACGGGACACAAACCGGAGGAACCAGGCATGGAGGGAGGGGGCAGAGACAGTGGGTGAACTGGTAGGTTTTCGCCTGTTTGGGGAGTTTATATCCAGTTTACTTCGTTCTAACATTGCTATTGCTTTGTATGTCGGGGGCGGGAGATTCATGTGATCGGTTGTTGGTCGCGTCGCTCGCAAAAAATCGCCAAGCTTCAGACACGCCCAGCCTCAAGATTTGTTGATGCCTGTAGTGTAGACGGGGCCGTTAGGAAGGCAACACAACTACGTGAAGCACTCGCAATGCCGTCGTGTAGCCATCGTATTATAGTACAATTTGTGTTCTGTGAAACTGAAAAGGATATGACCTTGTTTTTGTTACTTTCGTTGCAGTTGAAGGCGAGTTTACGCTGTTGACACGAAGTTGTTGTTGTTGCTATGGAAACAACATGACGGAGTGTGTGTTCGGGTGTGGCCTTCTGTAGGCATCGTACTTGCTTCGGCTGTTGCTTGGCTGTTCACCAAGTTCGGGGCCGTCTTCATGCGATATTCACAATTCCATATCCGTGTGTCCATCTGGTGTCAATGTCGGGACAGTGTGACGCGGGCTTTAAGGAGCTCTGAGTAATGAGTACTGATCAGTGTGTGAGTGATCTGTCCTGTCTGCAGGTTCTTTATCTCGCTACTCACGATGTCCTGATGACTCCATACGAGACGCCGTGTTCACCGTGTCTCCAAATAAACAATATCTGGGCATCTTTATCCCAACAACCCCCGCTGCACACGGACCTGGACACCCATAAAGACAGGATTATATCAATACCACTGATAGAAGAAAATAAGAGGAACGATCAAAGAGAGGTTACAGTCAAGATGGCGGTGAGGGATTTGTTTCTCTCATATCGTGCCTGAATTTAGTGCATCGTTACACGTCAGGTAGAGAATTCATATGCAGATGCTGTGTTTAAAATTGAGACCAGACCCATCTACGAATGGAGGTTTATATAATAAAAAAACATGTAATTAGAAATAACATATATGTGTTGGGGAAATATGTCCCAAGGCCCATAACTATAACCCAGTTTATCAGTTCTGTCCTGACACACGCACCTGTAACCGTGGCTGCTGTGCTCTGTGTTGTGTCTCCCTGATCCTGCCTGTTGGCGTCAGCTGATAGAGGTGTTAGGATGCTATCTTGTTATGCAGCATGTTGATTATTCTCTCTGAACTAGCTGAACACACGGGTCTGGGGTAGAGTTCTTCAGAATTGACGAGGCAACTCTTGTCAGGATTCTCATGTTTTGTCACGTTTGTAGTTTTGTATGACTGGTTATGGGTATTTTCCTCCTGGTATATTGTCTGGTCCTTTTCCCTGCATGTCTGTCGTTAGTTTCCCTGGTGTGTCTAATTTCCTGATTGTTTTCACCTGTCACTCCTTGTGTGTCTCCCGTGCTCATCAGTGTCAGCCCCGCCCCTGATTGTTCCCACCTGTGTCTAGTTACCCTGTGTTTAAATCCCCCTGTCTCCCAGTGTTCAGTGTCGGTTCGTCTTGTGATTTGGCTTGTCCTCGGTGAGTGTTCTGTCTGTGTATATATAGCCTCGGAATAAAGGAATTATTTTTACTTTAATCTGCATTTGGGTCCTACCTGCTTCACGCACCGTAACAACTCTACCGTGAAGTCAGAACCTCTGACTCTTTGATTTGTGAATTTTCCGGCCGAAGCTCCAAATAAACTATCAGTGTTTGACATCAGAGCTCCGGCTCACCCAGTGTCTCATTCATTGCTACACAGAAGTTTCCCCCAGTATATTTCTGATTGATTATCAGCTGGACTGGGAGAGCTTTGTTTCAAATTACATTTCATTTATGGTGAGAAATCTGAGAAAAGTTCTAAGGTGAGAAATATATTATATCAGATTCTTTTGTGAAAGATTTCCGAAAATGTGTAGGTAATAATAATAATTTCAATTTATATAGCGCCTTTCACGAAACCCAAGGACGCTTTACAATGGGAAGTAACATTCAAGTACTCATTCATATGTTGTTTCTATTTGCTGATTGAGTGGTCATTTGTAAAGTTATCATATAGTACTCATTTTCACACCCTAACATGACCCTGTGTATCCTCTTTTTGTGGAGATTTGCACTCTACTTTCTGGTCATTTTATTGTAAAGAAAACCCGCTATCACGGTCCGGACTTCAGATTGTACCCGAGTGAACTCCGATGCGGATCCACACGGGGATGCCGGGCAGGTGTCGGAGCTGGAACGTTCCCATGAACGCCAGAATATCCAGCGCCATGCGGCAGATATCCACCGCGTGTCTGTTCCCGTTTCTCATCGGCAGCCCGGAGGCCACCATGTAGGCGTCGCCGATCGTCTCCACCTGAGGAAACACAGAGGATGAAGTCTGAGGTGGGTGTGTGTTTAGTCCTGTGACTTTAAAGGTCCCCTATTATCATGTTTTTCATCAATATCTCACAGGTCTCAGATAAATCCAGAGCCTGTCTCTGATTGGCTGAAACACCAAACAGATCATTGCAGAATCCCATAATCCCCTCTGTTTCAGCCCTGTTTCAAAAGTGCTGATTCACTGGGTGTTTCTCAATGTCAAGGATGCTTCCTTGTTAGCACATGTCTTCCGAGTCAGGTTCTTCAGAAGCGAGGCAAGAATCCTTCCTATCCTCGGAACACGAAGAATGGTGGAACAGGCTAACAGGTGTGCGTCATATGCGAGGCCCCGCCTTAAATGGAGCGCGAATTCCCCTCAAAGATTTTGGAAAATGGTCCGTGCGCAAAGCATTGTGGGGATTTTAAGACCGCGGAGCATAAACATGTGCAGCCTCGAAATTTCCCGCAACGAAGGACGCCGGCCTCGGTAGAATTCCAAGGATCCTGGACATTGGAACAGTAATTCGGCGGGACTCGATGACATAGCATCCTTGAAGTAGTGGACATTGAGAAACACCCTCTGTCTGTTACTTTAGATGTAGAAGAGACATGAAGAAGAGGGGACACATGTTGATGTAGAAGAGACATGAAGAAGAGGGGACACATGTTGATGTAGAAGAGACATGAAGAAGAGGAGACACATGTTGATGTAAAGGAGAGACATGAAGAAGAGGGGACACATGTTGATGTAGAAGAGACATGAGGAAGAGGGGACACATGTTGATGTAGAAGAGACATGAAGAAGAGGGGACACATGTTGATGTAGAAGAGACATGGAGAAGTGGGGACACATGTTGATGTAGAAGAGACATGGAGAAGAGGGGACACATGTTGATGTAGAAGAGACATGAAGAAGAGGGGACACATGTTGATGTAGAAGAGACATGGAGAAGTGGGGACACATGTTGATGTAGAAGAGACATGGAGAAGAGGGGACACATGTTGATGTAGAAGAGACATGAAGAAGAGAGGACACATGCTGATGTGGAAGAGACATGAAGAAGAGGGGACACATGTTGATGTAGAAGAGACATGGAGAAGTGGGGACACATGTTGATGTAGAAGAGACATGAAGAAGAGGGGACACATGTTGATGTAGAAGAGACATGAAGAAGAGAGGACATATGCTGATGAAGAAGAGGGGACACATGTTGATGTAGAAGAGACATGAAGAAGAGAGGACACATGTTGATGTAGAAGAGACATGAAGAAGAGGAGACACATGTTGATGTAGAAGAGACATGAAGAAGAGGGAACACATGTTGATGTAGAAGAGACATGAAGAAGAGGGGACACATGTTGATGTAGAAGAGACATGGAGAAGAGGGGACACATGTTGATGTAGAAGAGACATGAAGAAGAGGGGACACATGTTGATGTAGAAGAGACATGGAGAAGAGGAGACACATGTTGATGTAGAAGAGACATGAAGAAGAGGGGACACATGTTGATGTAGAAGAGACATGGAGAAGAGGGGACACATGTTGATGTAGAAGAGTCATGAAGAAGAGGGGACACATGTTGATGTAGAAGAGACATGAAGAAGAGGGGACACATGTTGATGTAGAAGAGACATGAAGAAGAGGGGACACATGTTGATGTAGAAGAGACATGGAGAAGAGGGGACACATGTTGATGTAGAAGAGACATGAAGACGAGGGGACACATTTTTATTTGTGTTATTTGTTTGTGACTGTTTGGTCTGTTCTTGCTGCTTTAATGCTGTCGTCACATGGATTACAAATAAACATAAAAATAATTTCAGTTTTGGGAAGTTAAATACTCGCTCAGGTGAACTTCCTGCAGCCAAATAAAAACAATACAAATGTGTCCTAAACAAAGTCCTAAAGTGTGAAATGATTCCCACACGATGTACACGCAGCGTCATCTGCTAGCTTGAATCTTATTGGTTAAAATCTTGAATAGAAAATATTCTAAAATCATTGATCTAATATCTGCTTCGTATAACAGATTTAATAGTTATGATACATGTCCTGGTTGTGGTTGGCCGATACAGCTCTCCCTGTTGCTGATTGGTTCATATGTATTGTCCTCCTCTGTGATTGGCTGAAATGTCTCTGATGCTGCTGAGAAGCTGAAATAAGTTATTGAGTTTTTGTGTGAAAAAGTGTGTGTGTGTGTGTGTGTGTGTGTGTGTGTGTGTGTGTGTGTGTGTGTGTGTGTGTGTGTGTGTGTGTGTGTGCAACAATTTATTTAATTAGATACAAAACCTGCACATTTTGAGAAAGAAATATTAATCAAGATTCAATAATTATACTTTACTTATACTGCTAATTTTTTGGCAAAAAAACAAAAGTAATTATGTTGAACAATGTTTTATATTTGTTAAATCTTTCCCTTTCTTATTTCCTATCATTCTAAGCTTTACTTTCAAACTGTTTATGTGAAACTAATATTCAAAAGGCTCGTTGTAACCCTGACCCTAGTTGGTCAAACATATGGTCCACAACAAGGCGGCCATCTTGAATTTGGTCAGATGTTCTACTTGGTGCTTTGTGCTGATGATCCATTACAGAGCACTTCACATTTCCACATGATATGCACCAGGTTCTTCTGGTAAGAACTGATCTCGAAGATGATTTAAAGCTCTCAGAAATGTATTGATTTGATGTCATTCAAATGAAGCTGGCGATGCCATGTTAAGTATCAGCAATTCCTCTCTATCAGGAAGTGAGATCATACGATCATGTGGAGGAGCTCTAGGATAACGTGCATTACCTTTGGGGTGGTGAATGAGCGACATTCTGAGATATAATTGTCACATAATGAGGTTAGAGTAATCAAGGAAGTACAACACGGAAACCTACTTTCCATATTTGACATCGATACAGATCAAATGTTGAGCAGCTTGTCTCCCGACGTCGTGACGTTAAAACCAGAGATCCTTTTCAAAGCAATGTGTGCACGTGTGATGTTGTGCACGTTGCTGTTTCCCCAATACATACAACAAGCTGTGTTGACCTAATCCTGGTCTGTTGTCACTGTTCTAACTAGTCATATGTTAAGAAAGTGTGTTATATTATGTTATAGTTTTAATTATGTTGTTTTGTGAAATCTAAATTAATATTAAACTTCCAAGGTTTTTGGAATACAATACTTTCCCCATAAATACACAAGTTGCTAAGAGGACTTTTTGGACTATAATGTTATTCTTGAAACCTTTTAAACAGTAATCTACGCATGTGACAGTGAATCATAAGTTCTGGGTATTTCATGATACACTTATTTCCTTATCAATGAAACCCCCCCCCTCCTGTATCGCTTATCTAGACGCACCAGGCTTCTGAGGAAAAGGGTTGCACCTTTACTCCTTAATCTCCGCAGCAGAAGGGAGCGGCTTCAGAGCGATAACTGCTGCTGCTTCTCAACGTGGGATTTAGTTTGCTCTAGTTTTTGTAAATATCTTTTTTTAATATCCCCAGTTGTTTTCCACCAAAGCAAGCGATGCTCAGCATGCACATTGGGTTTGGATTCACAAAGCAGTGATACATACAGCAGTATTCATGTTCTCATAAGGGTTTCAGAGGAGCCTTTGAGTATGAACGTCATTGTCTCTAACTGTAAGAAGCACATGACATGTTTGACCCGCTGAGAAAAGGATGGAGGGGTTTGTTGCTTGTGTAAAATAAGCTCTATGTTCCACTCTCAGTTGTATCAGGCTATGTTCAGCAGAATAATCACATTTTAAGTATCGAAACAAGTGATTCTTAGGCAGGCTGTACAGTTCAG
Organism: Champsocephalus esox; assembly: GCA_036324585.1. Classification (NCBI taxonomy): domain Eukaryota; kingdom Metazoa; phylum Chordata; class Actinopteri; order Perciformes; family Channichthyidae; genus Champsocephalus; species Champsocephalus esox. The sequence goes on along the minus strand of CM070485.1, from coordinate 5,986,154 downwards.
ATAATTGAGAGAAAGACGCAAATGTGTCCTCTATGTGAAGATTATAAATTGATGAAATCCTTTATTAAACCAAACAGTCGAAGCTTGTTCTGTACCGGGTGGGGTGAACATGGGATTTGACTTAATGAACAAGTGCCTTGTGGTCCAAAGGGCCTCCTGACCTCAGCCCAGAGTCTCGTTGAATTACTTACTATTACACCTGAGTCCAAATGATGATTGAAGAGGGGTAAGTCTGCACGAACCACTGAGCCCAGGTGCTGCTGATATAAAGAACACTCATTTCACCCAGTCTGCCTTTTCTGACATTGGTTTGTTTCAAACCAGTGCACCAACTCCTGAATGATGCATGGCTAATCGTAGAACATGTTGAGATCTGGGCTTCCACCCTTATTATTGACTCAATGAAAGTACAAGCTTATCAAACCTGTGTTAAAGTTTATGAACACGTCTGACTCTGCTGCGATTCTTCCTGTCAGCAGTTACTCAGTAACTATGAAACAGTGTACAATAAACACCTATTTGTTCCACAGACATTCCCAATAAGTCTGAGGTCATAATTTTTTAAGGACTTCTGTAACACATTAACTAATGTTACTGATGTTCCTATTCTTTACTAGGATCCCCATTAGCACTAGCATGAGCATTAGCTATTCTTCCTGGGGTCCTCACACACACAAAACATACATACAACATACAATGTTAGGCTTCCTCTTTGCCTTATACCCACAACTATTTGACTGGCCTCTGGTTGATCACCCATAGAGCAGAATAAAACAATTATTGCATTTTGATATTTGCATCTTGATACAAATGCAAAACCTGATGAAAAAATGTAATTCCTTATAGCCGCCATACTTTGTGTAGAATTTGTTAGACCTTTATTGTAAAATGAGTACTAAAACTATATATTTAAATTTGTAATCTAATGGAACAGAATGTCCTAACTCTAACCATACCTGCATTTCCACAAGAGGAAATATATTTCTTCTTCTTTTTATTATTATCATAATAATGGTAAAAAATTGTAAATGATTGTGTCCGCCCCACAAATATGTTGTACTTATAGTGAAAACTAACCTTGGATGATGGGTTTGTAGACTAAGAGCTTTAGTAATCCAAAGTACAACATATAATAAGTACCCTGTATTAAGATTGATGCAAAACAAGTGATATTTTATCTTTTTAGACAGATTTAGCAAAAAAAACCCTCTTCTGGGGCCATTTGGGTGGATTTTCCATATCTCTGGCCTTCTTGCTCGATTTTGACATGTGACATCTCTTCCTGACCGTTAGATCCAATAGAATCGAAGGGAAATCGTCAAGCACACACTGATGTTTAAAAAAAAGATGTGGTCTTCGCGCATGCAAGCTTGCAGCAGAGCATAGCAATATCCCTGCTCTGATTTCTGGAAACGGAAAAGTAGTTTTTATTGCTTTTGGATTATCAGAACATTTCAAAGGGGACACAATTACATTGCATTAACCTATGGATTAACTACAGCATCGTTTTTATCGTTTTAATGCCATTGAAGACCAGTTTTGACCAGACAAAACCAAGGTAAGCCATGTTAGCGTTGTGGGCTACCTAGCGCCACATGTTTTGATGTACGTTTTTGTTGATAACGTTCGGAGTTTGTATCTTTCAGTGTTGAGGTGGGCACCGTTAGATTATGTGTCTCCTTGCGATCATAAACAACGTGTTTGATGTGCAGCTAGGATAAGTAATAAGGGAGCTAGGAGTGATTATCGGTCCAGTAATAGGTTAGCATTTTTCGCTCGTGACTAATTCAGAGGGTCAGTGTTAGCATTGTGTGTTTAAAAAAAAATATTCATAGTTTATTAAACATGAAGGTTCCTTAGACGTTGTTTCCTGCAAATGACGCGATTTCGATGTGATGTGAGATGTGAGACTGGGTTGGAGAATTGCACAGGGGAAAATAACGTATCTATGCCACAATTTTAGATGCAGATTTTGTTAAACTAATACGTTTGCGCTGTGGACCAACACTATACATTGACTGGGAAGGGGGTAGCAATAAAGATAACACCATTCAACAGAAATAATATTGATAGCAGCGTCCCTAGCAACCACCTTGGTAACAATGAAAACGTTGTATAGACACAATTACCTGAAGTAATCTTCATAAAAATAACAACTCATATGTCTCGCATCAAATGACATCAAAACGCATTTTAATGGCCAAACTATCTTTAAAATAGGCCTTTTCCACCGAGAATAAAACGAAGGCCGGCCATGTTTTTTTTTCTGCAGTGAGAAATGTGAAGATCACGTGACATAGACGCCAGCCATTGAAATGAATGGTGAAAAAAACGTAGGTATCCTACAATTTCAGAGGCGTTTTTGTAGAGATACTACGTCCTACGTTGTGGACCAATGTAGTTATTACACGTTTAGATGTGAGACTGGGTTGGATAATCCTGAAACATGCACTTGTCAAGGTTCAGAGGCACATTTTGCAAATATGACAGTAGCCATTGATCATTTTAAGATAAGATAAGATATACTTTATTGATCCCAAGTTTGTAAATGTTTTTGTTACAGCAGCATGTACTACTTTGTTCTACTCAGTGGCGTAACAAGGTTGTGATTTTATTTTTTTGCATGGGCCCCTGGCGGGCTCTGGGCCCCGGTGCGTTGCACCGGCTGCACCGTGCCACTGGTTCTACTCCACTACAATTCAGAGGTTAACCTGGTATTTTTACACCACGATATTTATTGGTGTTACTTTACAGATTCTGATTAATAATGTGAAGTATAAAAAACCCTTACATCAGACTTTAGTTACAACTGAGTCAAGTGCCAAAATATACTATGCAATTTATTGGACGTTAAGTACTTTGTCAGACTTAATATTTATCTGTGGATAACCCCAATGTTTTGTTCTTATTCAAAAGAAGACCTTAACTTAAAGTAATCTTTAATGTTTAAATAAAGCCTTATTAGTTTGTCTGTTTTGCACATTCTCCTGCTAATATCTTTGTACGTCCTGCACTAAACTGTTTTATTATAGAGGTCACTAAAGTATCTTCTTGATGTTTTCTATTCTATATTTCTATCATTGACCTTCTACTTTCCCCCAATGTTGTATGTAGGCTACTCTTAATATTTAAATGTTTTCATCAAATATAACTTATTCAACAACTAAATGCAGTAACGTGCTTTAACCACTAGGTGTCCCTTTATATCAGCTGTGCACCTTTATGGTGTAAATGCAGCCTATCTACCAATTGGATCAAATATAAAAGTCAGCCGAATTAGTGTCGATACTGCAAGGAGACGTATTGTGTGAAAAGAAATGGAAGATGTTGTTTAATTGCTGATATATTTATGATCCACGTCACATATTCAGTTTTGGCAGCAGTTCTTCCAGTTTGTCTAGAAGTCTTCTCATCAGGGCTCTATAAATAGAGAACTACGGCAGATATGTAATATGTAATGCAGCCGAACCGTGTATTACAATGCCGTTATGTGATGACTTCCAAAGAGAAAAGCAAGAACACTCGGAATAAAGTATTATTTTATTCCCGATTTCATATCGCATAAACACCATATCCCAACGTGCATTGCGGCTAAAACATCCAGGATTATGGGTAGTTCGATGTTTTATCAAAACCTCAAAAGAAAAGAAATGTGTCTCTCAGAATTGAAAGAGACAAACCTATGGGGAAAAACAAAAAAGCATTGGACACATTTTAAACCAATAAATGTCGTGTAATTAACAAGGATAAACTGATGTTTTTAGTGGACGAGTACTGCAGATATCACTGTAATCATTTGATCATTGGTTTTAGAATGAAACATTTGATTTAATAATTAGTCTTGAATTACTAATAACTCTAAAGAAGTGTGTGTGTGTGTGTGTGTGTGTGTGTGTGTGTGTGTGTGTGTGTGTGTGTGTGTGTGTGTGCGTGCATGTGTGTTTGTGTTTGTGTGCGTGTGTCTGTGCGTGCATGTGCGTGTGTGTGTGTGTGACTTCCACAGAACTGATAAAAACACTCAAACCAATAAACACACAATGTGTGGACTCATTTGGCTTCAGTCATTGTGTTGGCATGAATTCAGCATCATTTTCTTTAGAATACGACTCCTTCCAGGTAACGATGACGCACAATGACGCACAGCATCTCTGTGCTCTATATATATGCAGCTGACCTGTGGTCAGTACAACAGACTTCAGCACACCAGTTGACTTCTTACTGCCTATCATTCGCTGTCTGCACACACGTAAGTGTTCAACAAGGTCTTGCTTTCTTGCTGTAATACCTTTTTTTGTATTTCACAAACATTGTTATCAATACTTTTCAGAACTCTGTGCAGTATACATTTGATTTGAACTCGTTTTAGATGTCATTGTTGTTTTCAAAATGTAACTCCTGATGGTTGAATTTGTCAGGATGATATTCTAGCTCAGCTGAAAAGTCAGATGTATTCAGTTAACTCCAATTGTGATTACTCACGACGTGTCTTTCTTGAATGCAGGAACCCACAATGAGCAGCTACATCTCAGAGCTTGATGTGTCCCTGAATGCAGCTGAGGAGAAAAACCTTAAACTGCGAGGCTTCGATGTAATCGATGGCAATCTGAACGAAGGAGCAGGAGGATGTGCCAGCTATGTTTGGTTCAAACGTGGACCATTGGCGATCACCAAGGTTCAAGTTTCCTTCAACGAAGTGATGGCTGATGGTTTGATCAAAGCAGGGTACAAAAAGATCAACAAAAATCTCAATGCTGGAGCAGGAGGTAATGACCTCTACCTTTGGTACTCCCAAGGGTCCGGAGAGTTTGATACTCCCATAGTGGACATTAGTGTCACCACAGATGCAGCCAGTGAAGCTGAAAAGTTTGCTTTTGGTTGGGAGAGAGTGGTCTGTGATCTGAACCGTGGGGCTGGTGGGAACTGGATCCACGTCTGGCTGAAGAGAGAGCAACAAACCTACATCTGTGACGTCACTGCCACTGATTCCTTTGTGTCTGACATCGACCACTTTAAGAATGGCTACATCCGTGTGGATGAAGATACTAACAGAGGTGCAGGAGGACCCTTTGTCTTCCTCTGGTACCGTCAGACCACCGACCCCAAGAAGGCACTCAAAGAAATACAAGTCTCCATCAATGCTGATCAGTATCTGGAATATCAGCAGCAAAATTACGACCCAGTGGTTGTTGACCTGAACCAAGGGACCGGAGGAAACCAAGTGTTCCTGTGGTACAAGAAAGAAGGATCCAGCCCAATGAAGGCCATGGTCCTGCTTCTCAACAAAGATGCGTTTAAAGAATATCCAAAATCTGGTTTCAAACTTATCTGGAGCAATCTCAACGAGGGCACCAAGGGATGGCTTGAGTACCTGTGTGTCTTTCAGTGAAGTCAGAGCTGAGAGTTCTCAACACTCACTGAAGTGGAACGCATCTTACCATTTTGTTAAATCATTCGGCGATGGCCGCCTTTTCCCTTTTTAAATCAGTGCTAGTAGTAATAATAGAAAGTATCAATAGTTAATGCGTTCTTCTGTTAATCTCCCTGTCAATGAAATCAAACTATTCCAAATGTCTGTTTTTCAAATATAATCTGAACGAATGACTAAATGTTTCACTTATTCTGCACATGTCTGCTCTCAATAAAGAAACCTTTGCATGTGAAATGTGTTTGTTTTCTTAATCTTATTCCCATCAATGTTATCATTCCAACAAATCAGGGCCGATGTCAAACAATTTACCTAAAGTGTCATTTTTAGCTTCACCAACCGCAGGACGTATAAAGAGGATACGGTACAAGTCCAGAAGTCATCGTTAAAAAAGCAACAAACAACAACTCAAGTGAAGTCTGAAGGCACGGCATGCTTACCTCGGTTTTGGAGATGTATGAGCCAACACTGAAATATGTATACCAACACAACTCACAAAATAACTTGGTGCTGTTACATTATTATCATGAGTAGTTTCAAATTGAATTCAATAAAAGGCAACATTTGTTCAATAATTCTCTCTTCAATTCCTGCATGGGATCATTGTCACCTTATTGTTATGTACATCTCTGTCATCTGCAAAATACTTGTTACGTTTTGTTGTGTTTTCCGGGACCTTAGCATCAGCATGTAGATGTAGAACAGATTGCAGATGGACGAGATAATCCTTGTTCTGTGGACAGGATTCAAACCGGGTTTAGAGCGGTTTCAGAAAGTCCTCCCAAGTGGTTCTAGCACTGATATCTCATCAGATTGAGACTGTAAGCAGTCTCAGTGCTGTGGCTTGTTGAAACCTAAACTAGAAACACCCTTTCAATGACTTGACACCCAATGTCCCAAAACTAACATGCTGCCATTCAGCAGATATGACGTCTACAATGTTCTTCCATTTAGTTCAGCGTGTTAGCATGCTAACGTTTACTAATAAGCAGTGGTGGAAGAAGAACTCTAATATTTGACTCAAGTAAAAGTAGAAATACAACAGTGTAGAAATACTCAGTGACCAGTAAAAGTCCTGCATTTCAAATGTTAGTAAGTAAAAGTACAACATTGTGTGTAATGGCCCATTTTATATTTAATAAACGATGAGGTGGATCCAGCATCGCACATCGTTACAAATATACTTTTCCAGGGTTACATTTGTTTCTCCTTCCCTAACCACTTACATTGGAGAAAACAATAACGTTATTGTTTTCCCTGTAAAGTTGCAAATGTCATCTATTGGTTTTTCGGTTTGTTATTGGCTTTATTATCTCAGAGGATATTGAACCTTTCTGACCTTCAAGTTGTGTTTTTGCTCCTAAATGTACCAATTAAACCTCAGAGAAAGTCATTAATGTTCCGTACATAATGGGATTATATCTGACTTGCATGCTGATCCGTAAATGGGATTTAAAACCTTTCCATGCTCCCAAATACAAACGAGATCATTTGAGTTGTTCCTAATTATCCATTGAGCATTGATCGACTGTCACCGTGTGAGCAGCTGATTCGTTTGTGAGTGTTGTTGTGCTGTAAACAGAGGCCTGTACTACGAAGCTGGTTCAACGTAACCTGGATGTGTTTGAGTTAGCCGGTTGGCCTGAAACATACGCGCTCTCGCTAAACCAGTGGTTCTTAAACTGTTTCTGTCATTCCCCACTTTGAACAGGTGGGCCTTTTCAAGCCCCACCTGTTCTTCATCGCTCCAATAAAATGGTAGGCCAATCTTAAAATTGTCAAATGTATCGTTCTATAATCGTTTTTTTGCAGTGTATATATTTAGCACATTTTAACATTATGATATGCTACCTTTAACCTGTGTGTGTTGTTTGGATCTGTGGGACCCGTTCTCAGTGTTTACTAAAATAAAATGTATGCAATTTAATTATTTTAACCTGCTTTATTTGGTTGTGGACGTCACCTCCTCGAGGGTCCGCCCCCAGGAAGATTTTTTTTAAATGTTGAAGTTAAATGCATCAATCTGGTGCACTTTGAGCTAGGGCTGCTCAGTTAATTGCAATTACGATTTTGGCTTGCAACGATTATGAAAACATCATAATCGAAATAAAAACGATTTTATTTTTTTTAAATAGGTTTTTCAGTTGAATTATACTTAAAGTTCAGGCTAATAAACTGTTAAAAACATACTTTTTAGATTATTTTCTTCAATAAATTGATGTTTTCAAAGTAAATGGTTAATCGTTTTTAATAATCGTGATATCAATTATTGACCCAAATAATCGAGATTATGATTTTTGCCATAATCGAGCAGCCCTACTTTGAGCCCAAAATGAATTTAAGGTTACAGCTCTCAACACTCAGATGAAAAGGAGCTGTATACTTTTCAATAATCTAACATCTTTAGAATATGATCACTACAAATCATTTAAACTTGTTTATTCTTATGTTACCTAGTTAGCATTCTTTCTTTTTATGAATATATGACTAATCCCTCCCCTTTTAAACTTTTTACTGTCCTATAGTACACATTGGAATGATTTCTTACAACTTTATTAAATAGATAAAGGTGTGCTCTCTCGCTCTCTCTCGCTCCACATTGCTTTTCTTCCCGACTGCAACACTGTTGTGTGTGTGTGTCTGTGAGAGCGTTTCACATGTGTGCATGAGAGATTTTTACCAGTGGCGAGCCTGTCTTTGAAGGCCTAAGATATTCTACAAAATAATATTTAAAAATAAATTTTATTTTACTTTATATATTTTTTTTAAATATGTTTTTAGTAATATTTGTCATTAGTTTTACCAAAAATAACTTGACTAAATTGTATTTAAAATAACATTTCCAAATAAATAAATCCTTTGAATCTGCCCAATTCTATCTATATGGCGCTGAATCTGCCCATTCAGTTTCTGTTGGAATGTGAAGGGTTAAATGAAAGAAGCTGAGGCCCAGCGATTGTAACTGAACGAGAGTAATGTCAAATGACAGTACATTTGACCAATCATATGTTCCCTCTAAATGGGTGGGCTTTATTATCGCGGACTTTATGACAAGTTCCGCCCGCTGTGACACGTTTCTTGTTTCCATAGCAACAACAACTGTCAACAGCGGAAACTCGCCTTCAAAATAAAAGCATGCCAAATTACACTTAAAACATACAACGAAAGTAACAAACACAATGCAATATACTTTTCAATTTCAAAGAACACAAATTGGGTTATGTACAGGTGTTGTTTTGTGTGGTAGAGGGCCGCTTTCATTGATGCGTTTTGCAGCCCGGGCGTTGTTTTGGTATTCTCCTGCACACCGGGGCCTAATTGCAAAACTCCATTATATTAATCTGTGTATTCCTGGCAATAAATATGTATTCTTACCAAAACCGTCTCTCCCGATTGAATAACTGAGTTTCCTCCTGAAACAAAGCACAGTGTTCATCATCACTCAGCCTCATGCTAGTGGAGCCGCGCCACACTAATTGCGCCGAATAAGCGCGCCGGATTTTCGGCTCAGTTGAGGCCCCCTTCGCATGATCGGCCTATAGGGATGGGCTGTTACGGTGTGTGTAGGAAGCAGGACCCAAATGCAGATTAAAGTGACAAAAATAACTGCTTTATTTCAAGGCTAAACTATTCACAAAGACTGAACAGAACACTCAACGCAAACCAAGTCATTACACAAGAAGAACCGACAAAGACAGACATAAAAACCAGAACTTAAATACAC
>CM070485.1:5924505-5969505 GCA_036324585.1 Champsocephalus esox | reverse complement strand
TATCCATCCATCCATCCATCTCTCTATATATCCATCTATCCATCCATCCATCCATCTATCCATCCATCCATCCATCTCTCTATATATCCATCTATCCATCCATCCATCTATCCATCCATCTATCCATCATCCATCTATCCATCCATCCATCCATCATCTATCCATCCATATATATATCCATCTATCCATCTATCTATCCATCTATCCATCCATCTATCTATCCATCCATCCATCTATCCATCCATCTATCCATCCATCCATCTATCCATCTATCCATCATCCATCTATCGATCCATCCGTCCATCCATCCATCTATCTATCTATCTATCCATCATCCATCTATCTATCCATCTATCCATCCATCCATCCATCCATCCATATATCCATCTATCCTTCTATCTATCTATCTATCCATCTATCTATCTATCTATCTATCTATCTATCTATCTATCTATCTATCTATCTTAGCTTAGTGAAAGTAATTTAGATGTTCTTACGTTGTTGGAGGCGTCGGCAGGTCGTAGTTTTCTCCCGTCTCATTTGTCAACCAGTAGGTTATCTCTGTGCCTTTACCCTAAAAATAACCAAACATTTACAACATGTTATGTCAGTGTGTGACAGGGAACTCTGCATTATGTCTGGTTTCAAAAAGGTTCATATCCTTTATTTATATCAAGGTACCACTACATGTCATGTCATAATACTCCATTACAAGTCAAAGACCTCCATTCAAATTCCCAAAGTAAAAGTACACATGTATTATCATCCATTTGTACTCAAAGTATGAAAATAAAAGTACTATCCTGCAGGAATATGACCTCCATTTGTGGTAAATTATTATGATTATATATGACATTATTAGATTGTTTAATTGGTGCGTTAAGTAGCATCTTACTTTCGCACAAAAACAAAGCTATGATAATAAAATATATACGTTCAACTTTCAACTTTTTTTGTGATATATTGTATAATTTGACCTCTTTGTAGCTAAAACAGTTATGTTCCTGTTTTGATCAATAGTAATGCTTTACTAAAAAGTACAATAAGTATTGGAGAAGAAGTATTAAAAGCATGACATTAAAATACTTAAGTAAAATACATTTAACTCGAAATTATCCTCAACAGTACTTGAGTTGATCTGCTTCTGTCTGACCGGCTTCTATGTGAATGATTGAACTTAATATAGAGGTCTATCTTCACCTTCAGATATGTCTCTCCTCTCATCTCGTACTCGAACTTGCAGTCGGTCCTCTGCAGGATGTTTACAGTGGGCTGGCTGACGTGGATCCGCAGCGCTGCAGGAAATTAAAAGATGAAACAACAGGCTTCTGTTCTTCAGGCTCTGGTTGGTTTATTGAATTAGATTGATCTGTGTGTTCTGTAAAGCCCGCGTCACACTGTCCCCAAATTGACACCAGATGGACACACGATAAAGGAAATGTTCAAATTCGGCTCTGATCGTAGCAACATCGGGCCATTCGTGAGGGCATCTGAAGCCATCGTATGACCGCCGGTGGAGTTTCTCAGGCTCCGGCAGAAACTTTGTTTGCGGTGGCAAAATCTTTGGCATGCCAAAACATTGCCGAAGGACCTTGCGAAGGTTCATTTTCGTGTTGAATTCGTGTGTCCATTTTGCTCTTTGTAAGGCCATCGTGAGGGCATCGTGTCAAATCGGGTCATCTTCATCTTTACTTCGCGTGATCGTCGGTGCCATCGGGCATTTTTCGCCTCACGAAGACAATACGAAGGAAACAAGAAGCTGCCCGATTGTCTTACGGCCCGTCTACACTACAGGGATCGAAAAATGCTTTCAACGCTTCGCCCATTCACTTGAATGGGGTGACGTAGAAGATTTTGAATCTTCGCTGAACTGCATTGTGGAGAGCATGGCATGGCTTTGCAAGCATCGTGAGCATCAAAAGTTGAGCAATGTTCAACTTTTGATGCTCCCGATGCTTTCGAAGCTGGCATCAGCCAATCAAATCCCGTTTATGCAAATCCCGCCAGTACAAGCGCTAGCCAATCAAACCGCGTGCAAGCTGGGAGAGCCTGAGCCAGACCGCAGTTCATTTCCTCATATTCCAAACGAGAAATTACGGTAGCAAATCACCCGGTTCTTTCCGACCAGAGCTATTAACGGGACACAAACCGGAGGAACCAGGCATGGAGGGAGGGGGCAGAGACAGTGGGTGAACTGGTAGGTTTTCGCCTGTTTGGGGAGTTTATATCCAGTTTACTTCGTTCTAACATTGCTATTGCTTTGTATGTCGGGGGCGGGAGATTCATGTGATCGGTTGTTGGTCGCGTCGCTCGCAAAAAATCGCCAAGCTTCAGACACGCCCAGCCTCAAGATTTGTTGATGCCTGTAGTGTAGACGGGGCCGTTAGGAAGGCAACACAACTACGTGAAGCACTCGCAATGCCGTCGTGTAGCCATCGTATTATAGTACAATTTGTGTTCTGTGAAACTGAAAAGGATATGACCTTGTTTTTGTTACTTTCGTTGCAGTTGAAGGCGAGTTTACGCTGTTGACACGAAGTTGTTGTTGTTGCTATGGAAACAACATGACGGAGTGTGTGTTCGGGTGTGGCCTTCTGTAGGCATCGTACTTGCTTCGGCTGTTGCTTGGCTGTTCACCAAGTTCGGGGCCGTCTTCATGCGATATTCACAATTCCATATCCGTGTGTCCATCTGGTGTCAATGTCGGGACAGTGTGACGCGGGCTTTAAGGAGCTCTGAGTAATGAGTACTGATCAGTGTGTGAGTGATCTGTCCTGTCTGCAGGTTCTTTATCTCGCTACTCACGATGTCCTGATGACTCCATACGAGACGCCGTGTTCACCGTGTCTCCAAATAAACAATATCTGGGCATCTTTATCCCAACAACCCCCGCTGCACACGGACCTGGACACCCATAAAGACAGGATTATATCAATACCACTGATAGAAGAAAATAAGAGGAACGATCAAAGAGAGGTTACAGTCAAGATGGCGGTGAGGGATTTGTTTCTCTCATATCGTGCCTGAATTTAGTGCATCGTTACACGTCAGGTAGAGAATTCATATGCAGATGCTGTGTTTAAAATTGAGACCAGACCCATCTACGAATGGAGGTTTATATAATAAAAAAACATGTAATTAGAAATAACATATATGTGTTGGGGAAATATGTCCCAAGGCCCATAACTATAACCCAGTTTATCAGTTCTGTCCTGACACACGCACCTGTAACCGTGGCTGCTGTGCTCTGTGTTGTGTCTCCCTGATCCTGCCTGTTGGCGTCAGCTGATAGAGGTGTTAGGATGCTATCTTGTTATGCAGCATGTTGATTATTCTCTCTGAACTAGCTGAACACACGGGTCTGGGGTAGAGTTCTTCAGAATTGACGAGGCAACTCTTGTCAGGATTCTCATGTTTTGTCACGTTTGTAGTTTTGTATGACTGGTTATGGGTATTTTCCTCCTGGTATATTGTCTGGTCCTTTTCCCTGCATGTCTGTCGTTAGTTTCCCTGGTGTGTCTAATTTCCTGATTGTTTTCACCTGTCACTCCTTGTGTGTCTCCCGTGCTCATCAGTGTCAGCCCCGCCCCTGATTGTTCCCACCTGTGTCTAGTTACCCTGTGTTTAAATCCCCCTGTCTCCCAGTGTTCAGTGTCGGTTCGTCTTGTGATTTGGCTTGTCCTCGGTGAGTGTTCTGTCTGTGTATATATAGCCTCGGAATAAAGGAATTATTTTTACTTTAATCTGCATTTGGGTCCTACCTGCTTCACGCACCGTAACAACTCTACCGTGAAGTCAGAACCTCTGACTCTTTGATTTGTGAATTTTCCGGCCGAAGCCCAAAAAATCGTGTTTGACATCAGAGCTCCGGCTCACCCAGTGTCTCATTCATTGCTACACAGAAGTTTCCCCCAGTATATTTCTGATTGATTATCAGCTGGACTGGGAGAGCTTTGTTTCAAATTACATTTCATTTATGGTGAGAAATCTGAGAAAAGTTCTAAGGTGAGAAATATATTATATCAGATTCTTTTGTGAAAGATTTCCGAAAATGTGTAGGTAATAATAATAATTTCAATTTATATAGCGCCTTTCACGAAACCCAAGGACGCTTTACAATGGGAAGTAACATTCAAGTACTCATTCATATGTTGTTTCTATTTGCTGATTGAGTGGTCATTTGTAAAGTTATCATATAGTACTCATTTTCACACCCTAACATGACCCTGTGTATCCTCTTTTTGTGGAGATTTGCACTCTACTTTCTGGTCATTTTATTGTAAAGAAAACCCGCTATCACGGTCCGGACTTCAGATTGTACCCGAGTGAACTCCGATGCGGATCCACACGGGGATGCCGGGCAGGTGTCGGAGCTGGAACGTTCCCATGAACGCCAGAATATCCAGCGCCATGCGGCAGATATCCACCGCGTGTCTGTTCCCGTTTCTCATCGGCAGCCCAGAGGCCACCATGTAGGCGTCGCCGATCGTCTCCACCTGAGGAAACACAGAGGATGAAGTCTGAGGTGGGTGTGTGTTTAGTCCTGTGACTTTAAAGGTCCCCTATTATCATGTTTTTCATCAATATCTCACAGGTCTCAGATAAATCCAGAGCCTGTCTCTGATTGGCTGAAACACCAAACAGATCATTGCAGAATCCCATAATCCCCTCTGTTTCAGCCCTGTTTCAAAAGTGCTGATTCACTGGGTGTTTCTCAATGTCAAGGATGCTTCCTTGTTAGCACATGTCTTCCGAGTCAGGTTCTTCAGAAGCGAGGCAAGAATCCTTCCTATCCTCGGAACACGAAGAATGGTGGAACAGGCTAACAGGTGTGCGTCATATGCGAGGCCCCGCTTTAAATGGAGCGCGAATTCCCCTCAAAGATTTTGGGAAATGGTCCGTGCGCAAAGCATTGTGGGGATTTTAAGACCGCGGAGGATAAACATGTGCAGCCTCGAAATTTCCCGCAACGAAGGACGCCGGCCTCGGTAGAATTCCAAGGATCCTGGACATTGGAACAGTAATTCGGCGGGACTCGATGACGTAGCATCCTTGAAGTAGTGGACATTGAGAAACACCCTCTGTCTGTTACTTTAGATGTAGAAGAGACATGAAGAAGAGGGGACACATGTTGATGTAGAAGAGACATGAAGAAGAGGGGACACATGTTGATGTAGAAGAGACATGAAGAAGAGGAGACACATGTTGATGTAAAGGAGAGACATGAAGAAGAGGGGACACATGTTGATGTAGAAGAGACATGGAGAAGAGGGGACACATATTGATGTAGAAGAGACATGGAGAAGAGGGGACACATGTTGATGTAGAAGAGACATGAAGAAGAGGGGACACATGTTGATGTAGAAGAGACATGAAGAAGAGGGGACACATGCTGATGTAGAAGAGACATGAAGAAGAGAGGACACATGCTGATGTAGAAGAGGGGACACATGTTGATGTAGAAGAGACATGAAGAAGAGGGGACACATGTTGATGTAGAAGAGACATGAAGAAGAGGGGACACATGCTGATGTAGAAGAGACATGAAGAAGAGAGGACACATGCTGATGTAGAAGAGGGGACACATGTTGATGTAGAAGAGACATGAAGAAGAGGGGACACATGCTGATGTAGAAGAGACATGAAGAAGAGGGGACACACGTTGATGTAGAAGAGACATGAAGAAGAGGGGACACACGTTGATGTAGAGGAGACATGAAGAAGAGAGGACACATGCTGATGTAGAAGAGACATGAAGAAGAGGGGACACGTGCTGATGTAGAAGAGACATGAAGAAGAGGGGACACGTGTTGATGTAGAAGAGACATGAAGAAGAGGGGACACGTGTTGATGTAGAAGAGACATGAAGAAGAGGGGACACGTGTTGATGTAGAAGAGACACGGAGAAGAGGGGACACGTGTTGATGTAGAAGAGACACGGAGAAGAGGGGACACGTGTTGATGTAGAAGAGACACGAAGAAGAGGGGACACATGTTGATGTAGAAGAGACACAAAGAAGAGGGGACACATGTTGATGTAGAAGAGACACGAAGAAGAGGGGACACATGTTGATGTAGAAGAGACACGGAGAAGAGGGGGACACATGTTAATGTAGAAGAGACACGAAGAAGAGGGGACACATGTTGATGTAGAAGAGACATGGAGAAGAGGGGACACATGTTGATGTAGAAGAGACATGAAGAAGAGGGGACACATGTTGATGTAGAAGAGACATGGAGAAGAGGGGACACATGTTGATGTAGAAGAGACATGAAGAAGAGGGGACACATGTTGATGTAGAAGAGACATGAAGAAGAGGGGACACATGTTGATGTAGAAGAGACATGGAGAAGAGGGGACACATGTTGATGTAGAAGAGACATGGAGAAGAGGGGACACATGTTGATGTAGAAGAGACATGAAGAAGTGGATTTTGCACAATAGGTGACCGTTAAATGTCCCTAACACCATGCCCTTGGTCATTGGTATCTGGTCTTCCTGGTGTGATTGGAGCACCTTGTAGACGTCGTGGTGGTCCACGATGCTGTCGAAGCCCTTGTAGATGTCGTTCAGCATGTCCACCACCTCCATGGGCGTGCTGTACTGACACAGAGTGGTGAAGCCCACGATGTCGCTGAAGTAAATCGTCACTTCTTCGTAAAGCTCTGGCTCCACGACGCCCGACTCCTTCAGGCTTTTCACCACCGGGCTGAGAGATAGAGGACAAGACGATCCACTTTTCATTCCTATTGTTGAGGCTTTATTTATCATTTTGCTTACATTTTTTATTCTTATTATACAAAAAAAATGTACACATGCTTGAGGTTTTGCTAAAAGTGTTTACAAAAATTACAAACAAAGCAGATAACGTGCGTACAGTTTGGCACATTGTATGAATGCATTTCCTTAAAGTGTCCATTAAGTCCGACGTAGTACTACAGGAATCACTCAAAGACAAAGCGTTCACCTTTCAGAACCATTTATAAAGTTCTAACATACATCTACACAGGCTCTCTATTTGGCAAGATGACTAAGCCTTATATTGGCTACTTAGCGAGAATCAACTCAGTGAGCAACGGATACCAAGGATGCTAGCTGATGAAGGAGACGAAGTAAGCTAATGGCGCATTTCCACTACAGCGCGGTTTAAGCGTGCCGTGCCCGGCCCGTTTTTGATTGCGTTTCCACTGGGCGTAGATCCGGCTAGCGGGTTCTTTCTCACAGTTTTCTGGCTCTCCAAAATCGAGGTTCTTCCCGGGCCAACAACCGGGCTGAGTATGCTAAACTAGTGAGAGAGAATCGCTAGCAAGGGGGCTACAACTACAATAAAATGAACATATTTGACCGTGATTTAATTGTAATACACGTTTCTAAATGATGCCGAAGTAACAACACACTGATACCGGTTAGTAAAAACCATGAATTAATGCTTTGACAAGTCTGCAGACAGACGCTAGGCGAAGCACCCTTTAAAATGCGTGTTTTCTGAATGGAGATCGGCTAAGCTAACAGCTAACGTTATATATGCTCCGACCGTCCACACTCACAACAACGGCCTACAGACATAAATAAACCAGCGACTGTATTCGCCATGACACAGACAGTCTGTGGTCTGAACAGATATGAGGAGTGAGCTCTGAGTGCTAACAGCTAACGGCTGATGTTGGTTTTGTGTTTCGCATTGAAGATGACGTCACGGCTCCGCCTACACTGCGTTACTATAGTTACTGCCCTAGTTACTAAACTGTAATGGAAACGCTGCATAAAGTGAGCCTGGCCTACCAAGGCCTAACTAAGATGTGCGAGGCCCTGCGGTGGAAATGCGCCATAAGTAGCCAATATAAGGCTTAGCCGTACAGATAAATGTGGGCTCACTATTTGGCAAGCAACCGGTCATAGTCGCCCTGTTTATCGCATGTCTTATAAAAGCTTATTAATGATTTATAAAGTGTTCACAACCTAATTAATAAATAAGGGTAGTCTTATTGTAAAGTGGTACCGGTTTATCTAATCTTGTTTTATTTCAGTAAAACAAGTGGCTTTTTAAAGATGAGGTGTTGCAAGATTGTGCAGCACAGGTGGACCACGTTCCAGGTCCTGTTCAGGGTTTTTATTTTTGTATAACAGTATCTGAACCGTCCTGAGAGTAAAGTGAGAAAAAGAAACATCCGGTCATCCAGATTTTAAGGTTTGATATTAACAACTGTGTCACCCGTTTCATAAATTAAAATAAAGGGATTATTTTATGGGAATTTATGTTTTTCAACTGATTTACAGATGAGAAAAGCTAAGATACTCAGAAATGTTTCACACGTTCAAAACCTTATTTTCTTTTAGTAGAAACATCCAAGAGATCAGACTTAGACAACGGTACACTAAATACTTATTGCCTCTTAAATGCTGCCATATGTCTATGTTTTCAGACCATCGTGTTGATGCTATAGTGTGCTGGTTCCAGTGTGCACAGACCCGGGCAGCAGCATGAAGTTGAGGCAGTCTGCTCGGTCCCTCTCAGCTTTATAGAGAACCGTTCTCTCCTCCACCAGGTTCTCCAGGTTCCTCGAGTACATCTGCAGGCGGCGGATCATGTTGTCCATGTAGCTCTCATTGTCCTGGTTATGAATTTTACTAAAGGACAACAGAAGGGAAACAAACACTTCAACACATACTGTATGCTATCAATTTCACAGAGCTCGGCAGGAAAAGGCAAAATGAAGTGATGAGTGAAAAGCATTACCTGATGATTTTCCCCAGACAGTATTCCACCCTCTTAAAGTCCGGTCTTCTCTCTGGATCTTCTTCCCAGCAGCTTTTTATCAACATGTACAACTATGAGAGGAAGGTAACAACGTTTTAAATACTCAATTCAGACGACTCGAAGCAGATGAAGTTGGTATTTACTCACCTCTAACTCTTTCTCTGAAGCTGTCTCAAAGTTAAGGTCAGGTCTGAAGTACGACATGATGACCATGGCAAGCTTTTCTGTTAGACACACACACACACACACACATTTATCCTCTTTCACCATCATCTAGTACGTACGCTGCAGCCTTGTCATATTCTTAATAGCTGCTGTGATGCAAGTCAAATTTCAGACTTGATGATCTGACCATTAAAGTATTATTGTATCGTATCGTATTAATAAATCTCTTTGCTCTCATTTCACATCTTCATTTTCACAGCACTTTGCAATATTTTATAATCTTGTTTTTCTTTCGCTATAAATACATAATTATGTGGTAGTTAAAGGGGACCTATCATGCAAAATGCACTTTTTGATGTATTGTATACATAACTATGTGTCCCCGGTGTGTCGGGGAACTCACGCAGCGTCAGAAAATAAAACCCTCTCTCTTTTCCTCCGTACCCAAATCTCTAAAAACGGGGAACAACGGAGCTGATCCAGATTTGCGTCCGATATGACGTAATATCTGAAATGTGGACCCACGGTCCAATCAGAAACGTTGCTATCAGAAACAATGCCCGACTGTTTTGGACGTAATATGGTCGGTGTTTACATTAGCGTCGCTAACACTCAGAGCTAACCTGTACTGGAGAGCATGTGTGTGAAGAAGCCGGAAGTAAAAAGGACCTCACCTTGTGGTGTAACCGGCAAGAGAGAAAGCCTTTGAGCTCCAGACTGTTTCAGATCCTTGATAATCCATGATATGGCGTTTCATCACGGCAGCATTTAGTTTAGACGGTAGCTGCCGGGTCCCGCATGAGCTCAGCCCCCTCCTTTTTATTTTTTTAAAGCTTTATACCCAAATCAGCACTTTAGAAACAGGAAGTGAAATAGAGGGATATGAGGCATGGCTAGAATGGGTGATCTGTTTGGTATTTTGAGCAAAGCACTGTATAGAGATGTTTTTTATATATTTTGTATATGTCTGAGACCTATGCTATTGCCTAAAAATAGCATGATAGGTGACCGTTAATGGCTAATCATGTACTTTTTTTTAATTCAAAAAGGATATTAAAGAAGAATAGCTGATTCTGATTTTCCAGAGCTTCATTCTGGACGGCGTGTGTTTGTCTCACCCGCTCTGTCGGCGCAGAGCTCGGTGTAGAAAGTGCTCTTCCTCAGAACGATCTCCTGAGCGATGATAGAGAAACTGTAAACGTCTCCTTTCTGAGACGTGCCCTGACGTCTGAGGTGTTCTGGAGCTGTCCACAGGTCTGAGAGGAGAGGAGGAGAGGAGGAGAGGAGGAGAGGAGAGTATCTCAAATCATACTTCAGTGTAGTACTTGAGAAGTGAGTTTCGAGCATTGCAGCTGTTGTTGTTGTTGTTGTTGTTGTTTACCTTTCCCGGGGCTGAGGAAGCTGTTGCAGCCGAAGTCAGTGATCTTCACCACCATGCGGTTATCCACCACGCAGTTTGTGGATTTGAGGCGACCGTGAACCTGGATGTGACTCGAGTGAAGGTAGGACATGCCCTGCAGAGAGAGGAGATTACAGAGTCTATACTGCCCTCTAGTGGCCAAAAGAGGGAACTGCAACAACAATTACTAACGGTGCATTATCAAAATGTTATGAATTATACTTTATTCTGGGGGGACATTGGATATAATAATAATTATTTAAGTGCTGAAAACCAGATTATTGCTCAAAATTATATACGTATTGTAAAAGCTGAACAGTTAATGTAGAATGCTGCTAAGTGGAATAATAGCCCGGGTTAAATAGCTCGCGTATAGTCCATATCCACAGTTTAAGAAGTCAATTTTGAGTCTAAAAAAACCATTCAGCTCGCTTTGAACCTTATAAACTGTCCTATATATAATAATAATAATAATATGTCACCTTAGCGATGTCGTACATGACGGAGATCTTGAACTCCCAGTCCATGAAGGTGTTCTCCGGGAACGAAACCTTATCGTTCAGCACATACTGGAGGAAGAAAAATGGTATTCTCATTACATTGAGACACATATTCATTACTTTAAGATTGAAGCATCCTTTTGAGAAAGTCAGTCATTAGATTGAGGTACAGAGTCATGAGTACTTTGATCTTTGAGAGAATAAGTCATTATTTTGAGATATTTACTCAATATTTTTGATAAAATCTGTAATTAGAGATCAAATGTTCATACTTTTTTTCCACAGATTGTTGTTTAAGGGCTTCCATTTTACGTGCTCGTCCTTTAACATACTAGCCTACTACTGACATTATTAGGTAGTATTGGTTTATGTTCAAACTGCACTACCATTAATATAGCACGTACCCTGAGCGACCCCCTCTCTCCGTACTCAAACACTCCGAACACACCCTCATCAAACTTCACCGTGCCGTAAAACTTTGTCAGGTTGTTATAGTCGATCTGCATGAGCTGCAGGGGAAAAAGAAACTGGTTATTTATTATCATATAAAGAAAAAACAAAAACAAATATCCTGCAGAAGTGTTTGTAATTCTTACGGCGTTTAATTCAATCATCTGCGTCTCGTTAAAGTTCCCGTCCGAGTGCTCGAGCTCCTTCAGGATCACAATCTGAAAGATAAAATGTTATTGTTGTGCAAAAGCGTATTGATTGATTTTAAATCTACCGCCTACCTTTTTATCGTAGTGCGCTCGGCGGATTTGGAATTTCCTTTTTTCCCTCTCGTCATCGATCTGATGGAGAAACAGAGCAAACATGACGTTAAGGTGATTAGGGTACAAAAAGTTACCTGATGGATGTCACCATGAAACTTCCAGACTGTATTACAAACGGCAAGACAATTATGTTTTGCATTACAAGTTTTTAGATATGATTTGTTTATGTCTGCTTTTCGGGCATTATCTAATCAAAATGTGCATTCTTTTTCAGAACAGGAAATTGATGAAGTCAGGCTAAAAAAGATCTGTCTGATGTTGTTGACATAAGAGACAAGAGAGCATAGGCGGAGTTTGACATGTGCGCTTGGGGGGCAAACCTTTTTTACTGACGTCAGTACACAGTCCCAACTATTGCGTGGGGTGCTACGGATACAGTAGCAATAAAGCCAGCGCTCACCGCACTGAGTAGGACTTTTCCACATACAACTCGTCCCGTCATGCACGCCTCATGCCCGCCGTACACACACACACTCATATGGAAGGGGCGGTTTCTCCCCCCAACAACAGTGCATTACATAACTGTAACACTTATCATAACTGTGCACATCTTATAGGCTACTACATCCCTTGGTTACTTGAACACGCTACAATATTATTAACCAGTGTCCTACCTTATTAAAATATTGATATACGAAATATTTGTATTGGAACAGTTTTCGACGTAGTAATGCTGTAATATGTTTCAGCCTATGCAAGGGAGGGACATTTGGATATATTGTCTTATCAATACATTCATCAGAAAATATTGTTTTCTGATGAATGCATCCCTTGAATGCAATGGGACCAATCTGGTTCAATAAAGGTTTGAAATGAAATGCAAATTGTCAAAAGCCATTACATTACTTTGAATTGCCTTGTGTTCAAAGGTGCTGTATAAATAAACTTGCCTTGCCTTGAGCTGATTGAGAGCTTTAATATATTATCTCACCTTAAGAGAGACGACGTTGAGCTCGTTGTTCTCCAGTTGAGTGACCAGATCAGAGGAGATGTGAGACCAGCGCTTCCTCACCAGCCGCTCCCTCCTGTTCTGTCTGCAGGGACACATAATATCAACTCGAAAATGCGTGCGAATGCTGTAAACTGTGAACATTTGTGGCTGAATTTAGCTGAAAATGCAGAAAAAGCTGAATCTGTTATTAGCTGAATGGTAGCTGCTTGAAGCTACAAAAATGCCGAAAAGCTTAATATTTAAAAGAAAAGGTTTAAAAAAGGTATAAACAACAACATGTATAGCCTTGATGTCATGAAATAGCTGAATAATGTAATAGTTGAATGGTTTCTGCAGCTGAAAATAGGCTGAAGGAGTTAAATATCAGATGTAAGTAGTGAATGAATTTGTATTAAGAAGAGAAAAGAAAGTAAAAAGGCTTGGGAAAGCAGCAGAATATTTGAACTGCAAACTTTTGAGCTAACTTGATGGTGAATTATCTGTCGCCATGGCAACGGCATTTGATGACACCCCATAATACGATTAGATGCGTTGATGGCTGCATCGTTACCAAACCTGTGAAGTTTTGGGTCGTTTGGAGCATTTTCACTGAAGTTATGAGAAAACCGTGTTTCATGGTGAGCATTGTGCTGCCATGGCAACGGCATTTGAAGAAATCTCAAAACTTTCCCGTAGATGTCTTCATGGCTGGACTGTTAGCACACATGTGAAGTTTGAGCACTTTTTGAACATTTTCATAGGAGTTATACATTACATTAGGAGGTTACATTACTCTCTCTCTTCTCTTGATCGCCCTCTCTCTCTTCTATCTCTCTGTAAACAGCATTCACACTAATAAATACAAAATGAAATGAAGCACAGTGATCCACATCTATCGGCACCAAAATAATAACTTTTGACGTAATTCTTGATGTCAATTTTGCACATTTTTCACAAAAAGGCTCTAATATGAAGTGAAATTAAAATAGACGTTTTGATTTTTAACTTCCATTCAACTTTACGTACTTTCTCTGTCTGTTTGAAAATGCGAAATCCCTTTGACATTGGCTTGTGCTTTATGATATTCATACATAAAAACTGCCATTTATATCTCTTGTGATAGAAAAGAGCCGCTGTATTCATGCATAGCAACTCCATTTTATTTACTTCACTTCATACCGTTAAAGATATACAGAAAAATGTACATATAAATGTAGGCACCTCATAGGTCAAGCCTCAGGGGTGTTTTACTTTTAAAACCTTATATATGTTAGTCAGTGGTTCTCAACTGGTGGGTCGCGACCCAAAAGTCGGGTGGGTCGCAGATGTGAGTGAAGAAAAGAAAAAAAAGTCAAACTTTTATTTTGAAGGCCCGATGTTCTAACGCTGTGCATGCAGTCGGCGTTGGACGGGAAGTACCGGAGACCATAAACGGCTTTGAAAACTTCTGTCACGTAGTGATCATCTTCTCAATAAAACATCTTTGCTGATGTTTTTTCGGGTCTTCTGGCCAATCAGAATCAAGATTGTTTCTGGAAGTCCCCAGAATAACTTTGTGGTAGAACTCTTCTTTATACATCCATGGGTACAATAATTTCAGATCAAAATGAACACATAACGAAATACGACCCCGGTCTGATGATTGACAGGTCACAGAACAATGGGAGCTATCTACCCTTACCCACAATCTAAAGTAAGTCACACAGACTATCTCCTCTTTACTCTCTTTAGTTTAGTATTTCTAAAAATGTGTCTTTTTATGTTATACAGTTCAGCTTTGATTCCATACTAAAGCATACTTTAGTTATGTGAAGGGATATAAGGGATATATGCACTGTACTTCACTGTATTCATATTGTATGCTGACAAGCGTATATTACAGCACGATGTTTTGTTGAATACATTTGAGTGGTTCAAAATTTCGGGTCGCGATTTATTGACAAAGGAAAAAGTGGGTCCCGAGGCCTGACCATATAATGTCCCCATTTAGAGGTGGCTGCGCACTGACCTGTAGAAGATGAAGGCGATGGTGGCCACGACAACCACCGTAACAGCCAACACAATGACGATTATATCGGGAATAGACAAATCTGAAGAAAGCAACACAGTTTAGGTTTTAAACTGGTCGAGAAGAGGTAGAAAAAGCCTCTTTTAAAACAGTGTTTAGACTTTGAAAATTACATTTTAGTGTTAAGATAAGTGTTAAAGTCAGTCTCTATAGAAAAGTATTTAACTCAATGTATTGCGGTGTGTGTGTGTGTGTGTGTGTGTGTGTGTGTGTGTGTGTGTTTGTGTTTGTGTTTGTGTTTGTGTGTGTAAGTGTACCTTGGTCTGGGGTGGAATCAGGGAGCTTTCTCCCCCAGATGAAGGAAGGGTTCGCGTCCATCACTTTGGTTACTTGGAGCTCGGTGTCGAATTTGAATAACACTTGGTACTGAGGAGACATTTTGACAAGAGAGTCAATACATGGAGGATTTCCTTTTAAAGGGGAGCAGATGTTCCTTTATATATGTTGATTCTGGCATTATAATCAGGTCAGGAGAACAGTGTACCTTGTTGTCATTGGTGGTGTAAATGACCGAGAGATTCACGTCTCTGTCTCCATCTTTGTCCATCTTGTATGTTCCAGCACTTCCTGAGCAAAAAAATCAACAGTTTTACTCTTTACTCAAGCTTTTTTCACAACAACGTCCCCAGAAATCAGCCTCTGGTGTATGTTTCCTGTTCATATACTTATGTACACTGAAGTGTTAAAGCTTATTCATACCTTTTAGTATAGAATAATTACAATAACACAAGAAAATGACACAACAACAAAGCTTTCAGAAAAGTACTGCTAAAAATGAAAATTCGGATTCTTATTAATTCTTATTCTTCTTCTCTTCAATTTTGATAAGTTTTCTAGTTAGCTAAGTGGGAATCTAAACCAGTTAGCCATGAGATGTGCAGGTTTTGCATGAAACTAGCATCCGCAGTGTGTCATCTGGTGGCTGTTATCGGTTGCATCTTTAATGCTAATTTGTATAGTTGTTTTATTGGGTCATTTGTAAAAAAGCCTGACGGTGTGTCTCTCACTCACACATTCACACCCAATTACACACAGCTGCCGCCTGCAGGACATAACACCTAGTCAGATCAATTAGACTGGGAAAAATGTATATAACATGTTTAGGCTAATTTATTGAGAAAAGCAGTCATCAGTCACGACAGAGACAATTTAGAAGGGAGACGTCGCCCTTAGAGATAATATCCTGTATCTGTGACGTTGGTGAAGTGAATTCAAACACAGATCATGACCAATTTTTTTTCCAACCAATCACCACCAAAGGAGGGATTTGTCGTATTTTTCACGAGCCATTTATCTTCTGATAATTCTGACAGTAAAATTACATTTCTCAGACAGACAAATACGGATAAACTTAACTTGCAAGAAACGTTAGCGGGATTTGGAAAAACAAAGCGCTAACATTAGGCTAACATTAGGCTAACATTAGGCTAACATTAGGCTAACATTAGGCTAACTAATACGTTAGTGCTTAATATGTTTGTAAGCTGTGTTATTATGTAATGTTAGCTAAATAAAATATAAATACATTCGTCCATGCCCACTTCTAAATGGATCTAAAATGGGTTTCTTTGAGGATTAAACCCATACTTGTTACTGGAATGGAAGATAGGTTCATTTCTCCTTTTACCCAATAACTCTTCCTCCTTTCTTACCGTTGAAGGAGGTGTTTCTGAACTTAGACACGTTGACAAACTCCATCTGCTGAATGTTCGACTGATTCTTCTCAATTATCTCTCTCATCACCTCGCCTATCATCAGCACCGAGTCGTGGTACGCAGCCATGTAATCATTCATCTGCAGAAAGAGAGAGGAACAAATTAATGATGTAATTAAAACCAAAATTATCTGCATTGCTTTTAATTAGTACAAGGACCATTGTTAAAAATAAATGCATCATGGACCTGGGAAAGAAGGGAACATCTTGGATATTATCTAAAATGAAAGTGGTAAATTCACACAAAAAAACCTGGATATTCTCTGAGATTAAAATGTGAAATGTTCAAAATAAAATGTAGAAAACATTTCGAATTTTCTCAGAGTTAATAGTCATAGATGTGTAAGATTGGGAGGACCAGCCCTTTAACTAGACAAGCAAACAGCCTGGAGTTTGTAGTAGAGATATCATTGATGCTGCTCAAAGTCTTAATGCTAAGCTAAGCTACCTAAGTATAGTTTCTTATTTGCATCATTCAGCAAGAGAGCAATGACAGTATATCCCTTATATTTCAACTATTGCTTTTAGCGGTACGAGGAAGTAATGTGTGGAGTGTCCTCACCGTGTTGTTGTCTGTCAGGTCGGTGTTGATAACGTAGTTTCTGGTGTTGGGCATTGTCACCACCAACACGTTCTTCATGGACGGAAGTGACGATGTGTTGATGTAATATTGATCACTGTAGACACATGTAGAAAGTAAGATTTTACAAGACACACTGCAAAGAGATTGAAATAGAGATATAAGAGGCACTGACTTGAAAAGATCAATAAGGACAAACAGAATGTCTTTGCTGTTTGCTTGGGAGACTCTCTTCACCTCCTCTACGTCCTTCGGGGATCCACACATTATGAACACTGCAAACAAAGAAGATGTATTAAAACCACAGACCGGCTTAATGTATGCATGTCTTGCTTTGTGTGTTTGGGAGACCTTGATTTCCATTTAAATGTCCGCTTAAACCTTGAATCTAGAATTAATACCAAACCTAAAATTGCCTTTTTATAGCTGCATCAAAGTAGAACAGAAAGCTATGGTATGTGTTAATCATTCTACGGGCTATAGTCATGGGTTTCAGAGTGGGACATGTGCCATTATCCACTTCTGAAAGTCAAAGTTATAAGGTTTTGTTTTATTAAATACACCAGCAGCTTCAGGGAGATTTTCTATACAACCTTGTCCTAAAATGTACATTCCCATAGAGCAGAATCTTCATTATATTTCAAGGACAACATACTGTATTTTTTTCTCCGAGATTATATTTGTTTTTCACAAATGTGACCAAATCAGTCACATCGTCCCCTAAACACATTTTGAGTTATACACCATTGGAAAGGGGAGATTCTCAGCTTTCAGATGATATCCTTACTGGTTTTCTTTCCTAAATATTCAGCAAAATATTTCACAAAACAGGATGCTGGTACCAAGACACAATTCAGATAAAAATGCCTTCAAAGAGGGGGATCGAGGCTTAGTACCCCTTGGCCTCCACTTTAGGACAATCATTCGATTAGATTAGATTTTTAAATCTTTGTTTGTCTATAACAAAGCTTGTCAGCAGGCTTTCCGCTCATAATGTTCAACAGAAAGCGGATTCTGCTCTCATTTGCAGTTGATGTAGAAAATTAGGGATATAAATATCAAAGTTCACTCACAAAAGGCAACCAACCCATTCTACAAAAGGGTTGGTTCTTCTGGACTTCTGACTTTTATTAGAAGTCTGTGCCTTTTTTAAACGTGCACACATATACAATAATCCCTGTTTGTGTTTTTAAAGACTTACAGTTGCTTGACCTGTTGCTTGCTGTCAAAACTGTATCCAGTTCTTCTGGTTCGCGCACTGACGTTTTCTGATATTTTTTGGCAAAGTCGCTTGTGTCTGTATCAATTGCATTTATATACCTGTAGGAGAAAATCACAAAACCAAAACATTTTTTAAGACATCTCCAAGATCCGTTTTTTGTTTTAAAGATATCCAACTTTTTTTGTATTTTACAGGATTAAGTCAGGCCTGAACACAAGCTGCTAAACAGCCTTGTCAAACATTAGAAAAGTACCCTGTTTATATTTGCAAAGACCTAACATGAAATAGCCAAGCGTCAGGGAGAGGAAAATACTGAATTTGTCTAAATGAAAAGGAGTTTATAAAGTATGCAGAACTGTTAAATAAAGAAAATGCATTGTACAGCAGGGCTATTCAATTAGCGGCCCAAGGGCCAAATCCGGCCCCGTGGTGATATGTACTGGCCCTCTGAGTATAATGTTAAAAAGTTTTTTAAAAATGGTGCCAGAATGCCTTTATTCCAGAGAGGGTGTTAAATTGAGAGATAGAGGGGGAGACATTGCCTGAAAACTCTGGCGAGCTCGGGTTTTCGAACCCACCTACTAGCTACTGTAGTGACAACCCACCTACTAGCTACTATAGAGACAACCCACCTACTAGCTACTGTAGTGACAACCCACCTACTAGCTACTGTAGAGACAACCCACCTACTAGCTACTGTAGAGACAACCCACCAACTAGCTACTGTAGTGACAACCCACCAACTAGCTACTCTAGAGACAACCCACCTACTAGCTACTGTAGTGACAACCCACCTACTAGCTACTGTAGAGACAACCCACCTACTAGCTACTATAGAGACAACCCACCTACTAGCTACTGTAGAGACAACCCACCTACTAGCTACTGTAGTGACAACCCACCTACTAGCTACTATAGAGACAACCCACCTACTAGCTACTGTAGTGACAACCCACCTACTAGCTACTGTAGAGACAACCCACCTACTAGCTACTGTAGAGACAACCCACCAACTAGCTACTGTAGTGACAACCCACCAACTAGCTACTCTAGAGACAACCCACCCACTAGCTACTGTAGAGACAACCCACCTACTAGCTACTGTAGAGACAACCCACCTACTAGCTACTATAGAGACAACCCACCTGCTAGCTACTGTAGAGACAACCCACCTACTAGCTACTGTAGAGACAACCCACCTACTAGCTACTGTAGAGACAACCCACCTACTAGCTACTGTAGAGACAACCCACCTACTAGCTACTTTGGTGACAACCCACCAACTAGCTACTGTAGTGACAACCCACCTACTAGCTACTGTAGAGACAACCCACCTACTAGCTACTGTAGAGACAACCCACCTACTAGCTACTGTAGAGACAACCCACCTACTAGCTACTGTAGTGACAACCCACCTATTAGCTACTGTAGTGACAACCCACCTATTAGCTACTGTAGTGACAACCCACCAACTAGCTACTGTAGTGACAACCCACCTACTAGCTACTGTAGAGACAACCCACCTACTAGCTACTGTAGAGACAACCCACCTACTAGCTACTGTAGTGACAACCCACCAACTAGCTACTGTAGTGACAACCCACCTACTAGCTACTGTAGAGACAACCCACCTACTAGCTACTAGAGAGACAACCCACCTACTAGCTACTGTGGTGACAACCCACCTACTAGCTACTGTAGAGACAACCCACCTACTAGCTACTATAGTGACAACCCACCTACTAGCTACTGTAGTGACAAACTGTCATGTATTGCATCTCTGCGTGAATCATTAGATAATTTCAGCTAAATTAAATCAAATTAAATGATGTTGATGGTTAAATTAGCTTCACATGTAGGCCTACTGAGTTCTAAACTTGCCATTTGGATCTCTAAAGGCCTTGGGGCTATGTTGTTTGATTTAATTAAACACAATACATGCACTCCACTATGCTGTTGTAGTATTTACTGTATCTGAAGCTCTTAATATGATTGCTCATATCTCAAGCCATCTTTTTCCCGGCGCCTTGCTTTGGATCCTTTTCATCAACCGGCCGCATTCCAAACTAATTGAATAGTCCTGTTGTACAGGCTTCGATATGTGTTGAAATGTACTTGTAAATAACAGGAAAGCTGATCTTCCGTTAGGCAATATTATAAGGAATCATTCTGTAAATTTCCACTGTTATGCGGATGATAATCAACTACATTTTTCCATCAAGCCTGATGAAACCAATCATCTAAATAAAATTCAAGACTGCTTCAAGGACTTAAAAACGTGGATGACCTTAAACGTTTTGATGTTAAACACGACCAAAACTGAAGTTATTGTACTTGGCCCAAAGAATCTACGAAACAAATTATCTAAAGATATACTATGGATGGCATTAATTTGGCCTCCAGTGAGACTGTAAGGAATCTTGGTGTTATATTTGATTAACGCCCACATAAAATCAATTTCAAGGACCGCCTACTTCCATCTACGTAACATTGCAAAAATCAGGCATATCTTGCCTCAAAGCGATGCAGAGAAACTAGTCCATGCATTTGTTACTTCTAGGCTGGATTATTGTAACTCTTTATTATCAGGGTGTACCAAGAAGTCAGTCAAGTCGCTTCAGCTGATTCAAAATGCTGCGGCTCGTGTACTAACCAGAGTTAGGAAAAGGGACCACATGACTCCTGTTCTGGCTGCCTTACACTGGCTCCCTATAGAACACAGGATAGAATTTAAAATTCTTCTTCTCGCCTACAAAGCCCTTAATGGGCAGGCGCCACCTTACCTTAAAAAACTCATTATACCCTACTGGCCTACTAGGGCATTGCGTTCCAAGAATGCAGGGTTGTTGGTTGTTCCTAGAGTCTCTAAAAGCACAATGGGAGCCAGAGCCTTTTCTTATCAAGCTCCACATTTGTGGAATCAGCTTCCAGTTTGTGTTCGGGCGGCAGACACCCTATCCGTTTTTAAGAGTGCGCTTAAGACCTTCCTTTTTTATAAAGCTTATAGCTGAATAATCTAATAAGAGTGCATTGACGTAGACACGTTGTACCTCTTCACCTACATTCTAGTTCTTACTCTTTCACTTAAATCCTAAAAATGTAGATCTTATATTTAAAACTAAGGTTATTACTACTTCTCATTCTTCTAAATCTATTCTCTTTCTACTCCCGTAATCTATTTATTAAATGTTCTCTTTATCCAAAACCTTTCCCCTCTCTGACCTCTCGAGGTTCTATTAGAGCGTAACAGCAACACATTCTCACTCCCAACTCGGCCTATGTTGACGTTATGTCAGGGTCCCTGTCGTCACCTTCCAACGCAAGGGGGGGCCCTTTAGCGTCGAGTTTCAACAATCAGGGAGTCCCATTGACGTGCATAGAGCTCCCTGAACGTTGGTAATAGACGAGTTGGGATCGCGGCGAAATGCTCTCCGCAGACCCATTCTTGCAGCGTTTATCAACCTTTTTCTAACTCAATATCAAGCCACACTTATTGTTTTTACTTCTTTATTTTAATTGAATAATGTAGGACTTTTGTTGCCGTCAGTTAAGCCCCTGTCACACTGTCCCGAAATTGACACCCGATGGACACACGAATATGGAATTGTGAATTTCGCACGAAGATGGCCCCGAACCACACACGAAGGCAACATTTACATTACATTTAAGACATACAACTGCAACGAAAGTACCAAAAACAATTATGTTACAGTACTATGATACTGCACTGATATCTTCAGACTTTGTTCTTTACTTTATCCTTTACTTTTATCCCTCACGAGTGCCTTACGAAGTTGCCGCTCACGAAGTTGCTGCCGGAGCCTGAGAAACTCCACCGGCGGTCATACGATGGCTTGGATGCCCTCACGAACGGCCCGATGTTGCTACGATCACAGCCGAATTTGATCATTTCCTTTATCGTGTGTCCATCGGGTGTCAATTTGGGGACAGTGTGACAGGGGCTTTATGGGGAGAGTAGGGGCTCAGAAAACTGAAATCTGTATTGTTTCATCGTTTTTTCCTTCTAATTTTGTATTCTTTTCTAAACCACACACTGTTATTTACTCAACAATAACACATCATTATCCTTGTGTTTATTTATTAGTTTGATTAATAAACACAAGTTGGAGTCCGTCAGGACCGAGGGTCGGAGCAGCTCATAGTAGTTGCTTTAGAGCATTTTACACCCGGAAGTAAGTATTCTCGCTTCGCTTGATCAACCCTGTGATAGTCCTCAAGCTCTGTGATTGGATGTTTGAGTGTGCGCCGAGGGTTATGCCGAGGGTTAAGCCGAGATTTTAATATATACCCACATGCCAGCTAAGGTCAGAAGAGCTTTATTTAACAGCTGGTCTTATGTCTGTGACCCCTCCTGTTGTTCATTGATGGGCCTGAAACATGCACTTGTCAAGGTTCAGAGGCACATATGGCAGAAGCCATCGATCATCTTAAGATAAAATATACTTTATTGATCCCAAGTTGGAACATTTGTGTTACATCAGCATGTGTAACAGTTGTAAATATGCAGTGGTGTTTATTTGTAAATCATTTAGTATAATCACACAAATTCTGTGTTTTATATTTAATAATTCTGTGTTCTTTATTTATTGAATGAACAATACCTGACAAGGCCGGAGATGAAAAACTTGGGTCGCAGGTTCCTCAACTGTCGTATTCTGCACATTTCTTATACCATCTACATACATCTTATAAGAGTATAATACGTATAATATCAGTTAAAATAAGTGCTTTAACATACAGTAGTTAACATTGCAGGAAAGCAATATATTAGTACTTTGTCAGGCTTAATATTTAAACCCCCAAAGCATTTTTCTTATTCAAAATAAGACCTTAACCTAAAGTATTCTTTAATGTTTAAATAAAGCCTTATTAGTTTGTCTGTCTGTGTCTCCTATTAATATCTAATAATAAAAATAATACATTTCAATAACGTGCTTTAACCACCAGGTGTCCCTTTCTATCTAAATATAAATATAGCCAATATACCGATTGGATCAGATATAAAAGTCAGCCGAATTAGTGTTGATACTGCAAGGAGACGTATATTGTGAAGAGAAATTGAAGATATTGTTGTTTATTGTTGAGTATATAACAGTGTGTGGTTTAGAAAAGAATACAAAATTAGAAGGAAAAAACGATGAAACAATACAGATTTCAGTTTTCTGAGCCCCTACTCTCCCCATAACTGACGGCAACAAAAGTCCTACATTATTCAATTAAAATAAAGAAGTAAAAACAATAAGTGTGGCTTGATATTGAGTTAGAAAAAGGTTGATAAACGCTGTGAGAATGGATCTGCGGAGAGCATTTCGCCGCGATCCCAACTCGTCTATTACCAACGTTCAGGGAGCTCTATGCAAGTCAATGGGACTCCCTGATAGTTGAAACTCGACGCTAAAGGGCCCCCCCCTTGCGTTGGAAGGTGACGACAGGGACCCTGACATAACGTCAACATAAGCCGAGTTGGGAGTGAGAATGTGTTGACCTTACTCCCTGCGTGTGCCTCTCCATCTCTGTTTCTTACTTCTTACTTGCTACCCTTTTCCCTCAACCTATCCTAAGGGAGTGCATGTACGTAGTAGACACGTTAGTTTAGCTGCTATAGGCTTGGACTGTCGGGGGACACCTTACTTCTTCCTTCTGTCTGTCTGTACCTGTGTACTCTCATGTTCCGAATAACCCAGCTTCCCCCAAATCTCTTTTTTTGTGTTTATATCTACGCCGGGATCCGGAGTCGAGGCTAATCCTGTTGCTGTGGTCGTGTGTCCTGGATCCTCTATCCTGAGTTCTGGATTTGAGTCCTGGACTTCGAGTCGTGGCTGAACCTGTCGCTGCGGTCCTGCCAGACTCTCACCTACTTCCCTGATGGCTCCCACATGATTGTTGACATCCTCGTGGTTTCATCTTCATATTATACACACGTGCATTTCCAAACATTTGGTCTAACTACGCTGTAAAATGTATTATCTCTTCGATTTACACACGGCATCTATTGTACGTCTGTCCGTCCTGGGAGAGGGATCCCTCCTCTGCTGCTCTCCCTGAGGTTTCTCCCATGTTCCCTTTAAACTGTGGGTTTTCTCCAGAAGTTTTTCCTTGTACGATGTGAGGGTCTAAGGATAGAGGGTCTGAGGACAGAGGGTCTGAGGACAGAGGGTCTAAGGACAGAGGGTGTCGTATTGTCGTACTAATATTCTGTACAAACTGTGAAGTCCACTGAGACAAATGTAACATTTGTGATATTGGGCTATATAAATAAACATTGATTGATTGACCTCTGATGCAATAAATACAGGAGATAATCTGCTCAAAATGACAATGACAAAATACTTGTTTTACACAACTTTCCTGCAGTCACTATTTGGGTTCATTGTACAGTTCATCAGTTGTTCTGTGGTGCGATTGTTATGCACATAATTAATGATGTTATTAACATAAATATGACACTTATTAAAAATGTCTTCGGAACCACCATTTTAGGGGACTCACCAAAAACAATCCTCAGAGTTGCTCGGCTTCTTGTAAATATAGGTCGTCTTCCATTCAGGTTTCAACTTGGTGTTGGTGTATTGCCAGAAGTTGATGAAAAAGGAAGAGATTTTGCGTGCTGGAGGCAGGATGCGCTGCAGGTTGGGGGTGTAATCGCAGGTGAGACCAAAACTTCCCGCAGAGATGATGGGCGTCTTGAGCCTTAGACCTTGTTCAACACTGATGTGAAGATGTAGGGGAGAGGAAAAGAGATGGAAATAGATATTGACATAATGTATTGAGGGGGAAATTGTAAGGTGCATCATACAGACAAATCCAATACAGAAACACATGTTATGTTGGAAGCAGAAGAAGAAAAACCCATATGCAAACCCTTTTTTATCTGCAAAAATGTGGACCTGACCTTCAAGAAAATGCACTTACTCAACCATTTGGAAAGTAGCGTAGGTGCAGGTAGGCCCAAGCACTGCACACCCCAGGTCGCCTGAACTCTGCGAGGGGAAATAAATGAGTGTGAGCTTTTGTCTTTCTGTGTGACGGTGTGTTTGTCAAGTTATCTGATGACATTATGTTTGATAGCTACGTCTGTGTACCCTGCATTTCTTTGCAGAGTTACTCTAGTGTCCATAGATGCAGTTAAAGTAAGTGTGAAACAGCCTTGCAACAAAAAACTATTAATATTATATCTGTCGTGACCCTTTGGACACTAAGCTGTTTATGTTGTGCATAGTCAAGATACCTCCGACAGGATACAACTTTTTATCCTGAAGGTTACACACTAAGCACATCATCAGCGTTAGATGTACGATAATTACGATATTTGTCATTTTGCTTACTTATTATAAATTATGACAAAAATTGCCATCATGTATGTTACTTCAAGGTTCTTTTATTGTCAAACTACCATAGCTACAGAGTAATTATGTCATTGAAAATCTTATGTCACAGGCTTCTCCAACAGTGCAACACAATAATACAGATAAGCAGACATATTAAGGTATCGTAGAGCAGGGGTTCCCAAACTTTGCCATGCCAAGGACCCCATATAGCATTATCCTCTGGCGGGGACCCCCCTGTTGCAATTTTTTTTTAATGTACAAGTGCCTCGCGATGGAGCATGCAGTGTATTGCCACTACATCTGGGGCCTTCTGCCTGATCGAAGCTGTCACTCCGCTTGTTTGCCTGTCATCGCCCCACTGCCCTGAACGCACACCCACACAACGAGACCAGTCAAGTCCGTTTGAGATGATGTACTCATCTAAAACTTGGAAAATGTCTCTTCCTGTGTTCCTACCTTCCAGTGCTTTGCAAAATAATATTTCCTCAACAAAGTTGTCTTCTGAAATAAATCTAATGCTGTATGCAAGCAATTCTGCGACATTTGCTACATCCATGCTCTCATCCAGCTGCAGAGCGAAATATTCACTAGCTCTCACTTGCTCCAAAAGCTGAGCAGATACTCAGTTTCACTCTCAGTAGCGGCAGCTCGATTCTGATTGGCTTGAAGGGCGGTCGTGTGATTAAAAAAAAAGATTCACATCAAAAAAAGATTGGCATCAAATTGGCATAGATTGATAGATATACAGTTATTAATAACATCTAAAAAAATAATTAAATTAAACTTTAAAAAAACAAAAAATTCCTTTTCCCTCAAACTTTGTGTGACCGCCCTGGCGGTCCCCCACTTTGAAAAACACTGTTGTAGAGCAGTCAACATGTAATTGGTCAATATGGACCCTGCTTCTGTGTTAATTCATATTTTTTCACATGACATTCCCAGGCAATCACACTTGATGTAGGCTGTTTTTTAAATTACACATTTACTTATGTGTTCTTGTGGTTAGCAAGTATGTTATGTGTCTCGGTGGGTGTTAAATTGTACTCACTAGTAGCGTCTTTAGCTCGTCCACTCCCTCACACGCACTACTCCGGCAGCCTTTGTGTCGATAAAAGGTTGTGTTGAATCCGCCATAGTTAGCCGTGAGATTAAACGTTGCATCTTAATGTGGTTTGGGTAAAGAAAAAAAAGGCAGAAAATATTTTATACATTAAAAAATATAGAAAACTCATAACAAATTAATTAAACAGTGCGTATTTGTCTTCCTGTAACACAAGCTACACATTTTAGCATGTCCAGCTAACTAGCACACTAAGATTAGCGGTAGCCTTACCCAGTATTATATTATATTATTTTGGGAGGTTACAGATACACAAAAGAGAATACACATTTATGTTTTGCCCATCTGCTTTTTAGTATTTTCCCACCGTGTGGAAGACTGTATACTTTATCACATTATTAGCTAGTGTAAGCTAAGGTTAGCTCCAGCAGCCTTAGTTAACTAGCCATAGTATTTTAGCATGATATAATGTGTGTTACCATGTGAAATGTGTATATTTAACAGCTCTTGACTAGGTTCTCATTGTAGTAAGGTCATCTTGAAACATTATTAAGTCAGTCAAAACATAGGGTTGAACAAACAAATGTAACGTTAGCTTAAATAGCTAGGTACTGTGATCAAATAGGCTACAAATGACAAGCTGGCATGACAGGGGTGCGCGAGAGACCAGGAGGACAAATGGTTATTAAAAATAATATGATACAGTACATTACTATTACGTCTGGGTCTCTGTGTTTCATTAAAGCTTGGCTCTGTGTGTGTGTGAAATGAGCCATTTTGTGTGCTCGAGCGAGAGAGAGCGCACCGGTACCGGAGATCGTTGTTGTTAGCTTCTGGTGCTAGCGAGCTATGCTAACGGATATAAGGAGTTTTTCAACAACAAGGTGGAGGAGAGTCCTCTCCTGTCAGACTGAGAGACTCATTGAACTAAAGGACTCTCAGTGTTATCTCAGTGGGCCTCAAACGTTTTGGTCACCATTAATGAAAACAATTATTTCTGAGGCACACGTTTATGATCATTATAGTTATAAAAAAATAAGAGAATAAATGAAAAACAGGTATGAAATACTATATGACAGTAAAAAAAAGAATAAAGTTTAAAAGGGTGATTTGTAAAATATCCATAAAGAAAAAGTAAATCTGTTTACAGTTCTGTTTCATCTGGGTGTTGAGGGATGTATCCATAGGTCTCTTCATGTTGCTCTCAAAGTGCACCAGATTGATGCTTTCAACTTCAATATTTAAAAATAAATCTTCCCGGGGGAGCATGCCCCGGACCCCCCTAGAGGAGGTGAGGACCCCCCTATGTGAGGCAGTGGCGTAGTTTACTCTGGCCCCCCCTTAGAAAGCTTCGGTGTGATTTTTAAACAAAACAAAATATTTTTTCTTTTTTTTTAATTGTTTTATTATTATTATTATAAAAAAGGTATTCACCCACTGAGAATATCCAAGAATTCAAGGTGAAATTCAAGTGAACAAATATCGAGTTTAATTAATATTGTATGTGCTTTGTCCTCTGAACCGAACTCAATTACGGTGAAACCGATTGTTGGTTCCGGCGCGCGCCATAATAACGTGAGAGATGCAGAGAGCTGCCTGCAAAATAAATGATGGCTCAAAGTTCACTCATGAACTTTGGTTTTAAAAAAAAAGCCAGACTCCAAGAAGAGCCCCCACTGCCCTCATCTAGCAGCGATCTATACGATCATTTTCTGATGACGATGAAATCGTTTTATGTGTGGTGCAGATGAGAGAGCTGTCCAGAATGACACCAAGATGTTGCGTTTGTGCTCTTGATAAGCCATTAAAACAGTAAAATACGTGTCTCTTGTTCCCCAAAACATACCCATCTATTATGGAAAAAGAAAGTATTCCAAAAGTAATCTGCCACCGGTACCGGCGGGGATCGTTGTTAGCTTCTGATGCGCAGAAGAAAGAAAAGGCTTTTTTTTTCTCCAAAGACAGAAAAAGTTTGGGAACCACTGGGCTATGTGAAGTGGTTTGGGTAAATAATGCACATTATCAGATCGAATGTATACGGCATGGTCTGTAATGCTAAATAAATATGCGGTCAACCTTATAATGCAACCCAGTCTCACGGCATTTCGTGTTATAGTCACAACATTTAATCCATTGATTCGTGTTCACCAACACGATTTTCCCCTTTTTTCGTGTCACACAGAACGATTTAAAAGCAATGTATTTCTGGTAATTGGTATTATTTCTGGTATTGTTGGTATGTTTCGTGCCTGCAGCACGTCTTTTTGTCCGGTCGGGTCGTGGAAGACCGGAAGCTGTGTGGTTCTTAAAAACATCTTCTTACTCAATATCAAGCCACGATTATTGTTTTTATTTTAAATCGTATAATGTCGGACTTTTTTTGTCATCTGTGAGGAAAAGAAATGGCTCAGAGCCTCAGAATACTGAAATCTGTATTTTTTTCTTTCCTTCTAATTTGTTATTATTTTCTAAATAACTGTTATTTACTCAAATATAACACACAATTATCCTTGTTTTTATTTATTTGTTTAATTCCATAATCTCTGGCTTTTTTGGCGTCCATCAGGAACTGAATTTCAAAATAAAAATAACCGGAAACAGACGTAGGCCTATAAGGGACATTTCGAGCATCATTGCGATACACAGCCACTGAACTGATTACCCAAAATCCTCAGCTATGGTTTAAGCTCGGTGATTGAATGTTTTAGCCGCAATGCACGTTGGGATATGCGATATGAAATCCGAAAAACATTTTGGAGTTTAGGATGGCCGAAGACACTACACTACCCATAATCCCCAGCTATCGTTTGGGACTACGGTCCCCGTGATTAATCTTCAAGCTCTGGGATTGGATGTTGGAGTGGCAGTGCATAAGAAGGTGTTTTTACGAACCACACAGCTTCCAGTCAACCGGACAAAAAGACGTGGTGCAGGCACGAAACACACCACCAATAGAAATACATTGCTTTTAAAATAGTTCTGTGTGACACGAAAAAAAAGGGGAAAATCACGAATCAATAGTTTAAACGAAATGCCGTGAGACTGGTTGCATAATAACAAACAATAGGGGCCAATGATTAATCTTTGCCAGGGGCTCATAGGTTAATCCAGCCATGTATAAATGAGTCAACATTTAATACATTATTAGAACAGTGGTCAAGGTTAAGATGACTTCCCTTTTGTGGACCCATATCTGTTACACACTTTAAATCATTTCTTATCTGTTATCAGCCATTGTTTCACTTGTCCCCTGATATCTAAACAGATAGACTAGTCACAGACTTGTTTAGTGAAACTCTTTCATAACTGTGAGACAATTTCTTATGAAAAGAGCTTAAAACAACTGTAACACTTGGAATAAATGGTAAATATTGTTACAAAATATATCACAACAGTTATGCACAATACATACTTTTGCTGCTGGTAAATTAAGTATATTTGGAGGCCAATACCTTCATACTTTTACTGGCGTGAGATTTTGATTGCACGACTTTGACTTGTATTTTTACAATTTAGTATTGCTACGTTTACTGAAGTTAACACCTCTAAGTACTTCTTTGACCATTGCATAATTCTTTGCACGCATGTACATGGTTTTTATGTCGTATTTTATTACCTTCTGCCGCATTAATGGATGAATCTGTCTCTATGGCCTTCTCTATTTGTCCCCTCACAAACCTCAGACTCCAGGGAGAATCTTCATCCTCCAGCAGTATCACATTGATTTTAATCCCATTCCGACACTGTCCTCGACACGGAGCAGCGACAAAACCCAAGACGCACAAACACAACCAAAACCAACACGTTCCCATTTTCAGTCTCTCTAATTTCCAGGCTTTTTATATCGTTGAGCTGTTCATGTAGAGTCCATGATCTGGTATTCTGTCTTTTGTTTTTTTCTCTGTTCCGGATCCAGAGTCCAGTGCAGTAAAGTCACCACAATGTCCTCTTACACAAAGAAAGGTTGTCTTATCCACACGTTAAAAGCGTTTTTTTTTGCAATTTCCAGTACCCAAGTCCTTCTGTGAGGTGATCTCTTCTCACATGCACACTCCCTGTGTTCCTCTGAGTGGCCGCTCACCTGTCCTTTCCCACCTGAAGTTGTTAATGGACAACCTTTAAAGACACGGAGGAGGGCCATATAACCTTCTCTCTGTTGTTCTGCTAAGGTCTGAATGAATTACAAGCTTCGAACACACACTTGTAATGATTATACTGTGTGATACAGGATAGTTAGAGCAGTTAATGATAATATAACTGGATTTTTGATATTGTTTTCTGTAATAAGCAGCACTGATGTTCAACAGCAGGTTGATAGTTGATATTGAGCAACAGTCCTTGTATACAATGTGTTTTATTTGGGTTCGAAACTCACATTGGGAGCAACACATGAAGGATGTTCAAAGCTTGCTACATCTGAGCTAGTCGGGAAACCGTTGTGAAATTGCAGGTTTTTGAAATGTAAATGAAACAACTTAAACTTGTTCCGTTTTTGATCTGATATTCCAACAAGTAAATATACAGAAATAAGAACCTTAAAAATCCATTCATTATTATTCAGCCCCACGAGTACTTTCCCATTTTTTTGTGAATTAGTTTCTCTTTAGACTTAGAATATTAATCAAATCTTCTTTGTAAAAAAAAGATGTTTTCAAATTACCAAGGAGATTATGTTCTCAGTTTGTTTGTTTGCTTTCTCAACAGAATAACAGAAACACTACTGCATGTGCCAAGTAATGACCAGTTATTGGGTGGATCTGATATGTCTTGGGGAAGTTATGTGCTTTCCAACAGCTTTTGTATTTTAGAGTTTTGACAATCCTCCATGTTACATCCAATGCCGCAACAGCAGCTGACTTTAATTTGATTTTAATCAGAAAGCCATTAATAGACAGCAGGTCGATGCTAATTACCTACATGCAGGACTACCTCCACCAAACCACCAACGGGTGTGTAATCGTATGTAAGCAGGTTCTGGTAGATTGTTATGCTTTGATTATGAAGAGTAACTGCGACCTGTGTGTCTGCATGTGCGTGTGCGTGTGCGCGTGCGTGTGTGTGTGTGTGTGTGTGTTCACTGTACTGTCTGTGTCAGGGATAGGTAGACAGCAGACACGCAGCTTGTATATTTCTAATAGACAGTCCGGGGAAAGGAAACCAAGGAGAGAAAAGAGAAGCGCAAAGGTTGATCGGGCTGTAAAACTCATGCCAGATAACAAGCTGTAAAACCACACACACTTCCATCACAATCTCACAATCTTCCACATGTACGCACATCCAGACCTTGAAATACAGTCACCTGTTAACTGAATTAGGTTAATTACTCTGGAAGAGAATTGTTTTTCCAACAATTTCTACTCAATTAGTACTAAATCTTCATCTTAATAAGTCACATGTACAATCTACCTCAATTTGTATTTATTGCATTAAATGTATGTGTATTGTATCCTTTTATTATATTTCAGTAGTAGTACTTGTATTTTATATTGTGTATTCATAGATGTTGTAATAAATTGCTAGTGATCAGATTTTTCCCACACTTCCTTGACAACACAAATGTTGCTCATATGTGACGCTTAAGGGACCAGCGTCAACCTGGTAATAAAAGTGTGTGTGTGTGTGTGCGTGCGTGTGTGCGTGGGTGCGTATTGTGAATATATATAATAAACCCAATAAAAACAGATCATTAAAACATCTTGTGCGTTTCTGTGTTGGGAAATCAGTTTGTACACATTTCCTGTTTGCAGAAATAAATAAGAAAAATACACATCCCTAAATCAAAGGCAAACAGAGATTGAGTAGAAGACTGAATCAATAAGTGGCTCAGGTGATATCAGCACAGTGATATAATGTAAAAAAAATAAACAAACCAAGTCTGCATCACTCCGTCCAAAGTCCTGCATTGATTTCTCTTTCCACCTGAAACACGCTCAGCTTCAGGAAGATGACCGGGACCATGAGGGTCATTTTACAGCACTCAAAACCATGACAGGTTTCTAAAAGCAGGCCACTTAACAGGCCTGGCCATCGGGAAACCTCCCGGTCCTCCCGATGGTCAGTCCGGGCCTTGAGGGTCTCCGGTGTTGAGGATCAGGGTGGAGGATGTGATGTTTCCCACCCGCACTGCCTGGGGTCTGCCCGTCAGGATCCAGTCTAACTTGATCCGGTATCCTAGCCTAATCTGTTATCTGTTAATGTTCTACTCATTTAGAGGGGGATAATCCCTGGCCAATTTGTGGCCCCACGCAAAGTTATATGATGAGGCCCTCTGTGTCGCGGGCGTCGCAATGTAAACTTGTCAGTGTTTGTTTGAAGTAAATGGTAATATTAGTATATATCTTACTAGGC
Organism: Champsocephalus esox; assembly: GCA_036324585.1. Lineage (NCBI taxonomy): Eukaryota > Metazoa > Chordata > Actinopteri > Perciformes > Channichthyidae > Champsocephalus > Champsocephalus esox. Next base: position 5,936,637 of record CM070485.1, on the reverse strand, counting down.
AGTAATGTCTCTAGTTTGTTAGCGGTGCTGGATGCTAGTGGTAGCTTAGTTGCTAACTTCTTTGTATTTGTGTATTGCACTCGCTTGTCTAATTCAATTGTTTTGATTCTATAATTGTTTATTAGAGATAATTGTGATTATTATTAATGCCATTCCTTGTTTGCACTATTGTTACAGACCACACACATGGCTAACAGCAAGAACAAGTACAGTTAAAGATCTAAACTGGGAAAGTCTGTTCTCTGTGTTCTTTTGTGGGACACACCCATCAACACCGTGCCATCTCCAATTTCCTGGAGACCCCGTGTCCTTTACAATCTATGTTCCATATGCGCTCAGTCACCTCCTTCTTTACCTCAAATCAGCTCTGATCCAGTGGTGTATCACTCCATCAGTTTGGTCGCAATTTAGAAGGCATTTCAACTTGCAGACAACGTCGGTACACTCTCCACTCAAGAATAATTACAACTTCCCAATGCTGTATGTGCTTTATTTGGCCTCACCCTTGAAACCGGCTACCTTAAAGGTAAAACTCGTGCAGTCATATAGCATTTACCTCCTTGGTTGCCAGACGCCTAATTCTGCTGTCCTGGAAAGAGCAAGCACCTCCCAATGTTACTGGACACTATGCACTTCCTTAAACTTGTGATAATCCGGTACACTCTAAAATTCTCTGTGCAGAAGTTTGGACCCCCTTCTTAAATTATTACGATAGCTGACAGGTCCCCCTAAACCAGGATGACTAGAGCAATAGTTTCAGTCAGACAACTCACGTGTTCCTTTAACATGTTTATTAGAAGCAGCATATAGTTGAATTTGGCGACTAGGCTCGGGCATCATCACTCCATAGATATACATAGCACGATGAGTGATGATTAAATAACTAACCCCCGAGCCTACAGGTGGAAGCTGGGGTGGTGGTGGGGCAGCAAGCAGCAGCGACGTAGCTGCAGCAATAGCAGCAGCAAGCAATGCATGGAGAGAGATCTGGCAGGTTCAATAGAGCGGCATATTAAGGAGACTCCGTTTGGTTGGTTGTAGAGCGGCAAGGGGCGTTATGTATGAATGCAGCATAAGTGCTCGAGTTGACTGCCTGAACTAGCTCGCAGGCGTCGCCCCATTTGTGGCAGCAGAACCGACCCCCCCCACCCTTTCTTCTTCTTTTTTTTCTTCTTATTTATTTATATATGTTAATGTTGGAAAAGCTAAAGTTTGTTAGGTCTCTGAAGGACACTTCTCCTTATTCTCGGGGGCTTGCCATTCCAAATGAATGATGAAATGCTTCTCTCCAAGGAATGAAAAAGGATAGAAATATTCTGGAAAAGGTAGAGGAATTTTGGTAACACAATGATTTACTGGGCGGGATGGAGGAATGCTCGTGAATGTATATTTTTTCTGATTTTGAAATCTCAATAAAAACTGTTAAACAAAAAAAACATGACAGGTTACTAATTCAAAACGACATTACTGAGCAACAAACACAATGTGACAAATGCTAGATTAAGGAAATCACAGTTACTAGCTAACTTTAATCTCAATAAAGCAAATGGAAACCGTTAGGGAAATAATTGTCCTAGACTCCTAGATGTGACGTACAGGACCAACCCTGACGTCTGTTTATCTCCTTTAAGGACACAGGCTGCTTCAGCCATAATGGTATTGTTCCCATTCTGTGACCGGGCAACACGAGGTCACAGATGGTCTGTTGTTGTGGGTGCACTGGGACACTTCTTTCTTTGTTGCTTATGGACTCCAAGGTATGACATCCTCGAGGCCATAAGTGACGGACGCAGGTGACTCAGTGTGCCCAACTGTCTAAAGCTATCTTATCAAAACATGATGATGACTCTCTGAAACCAGTTCAATGGGCTAACGAGAGAGAGGCGCTCCAGAGTTGACGTGGCAACCACCCGTGCAGTCAGACCGTGACTGTGTGACTTGTGATGTGAATGCTCCGGCCGAAACTCCAAATAAACCTCCAGTGTTTGACTTCAAAGCTCCTGCTCTACCGTGTCTCCTTCCTGAGTCGGTGACTCCACTGCATCGCTACACAGAAACTTCCCTTACAATTTGGCGTTGTCGGCAGGATACCAACAAATCTTCAGAGCTGGTAAGTGTGATTTTCAAATCTACATTTGGACATTGCCTTACCAGAATCTGTGATTGACGGTATCCTAAAAAATGACCTGTGAAACTGAGCAGCTGCGTTTCGTTTTTGGTTGATGGTAATTTGGGGATAGTAAACCCAGGGAATCCGTGTCTGGGGACTTTTGTCCTGGCTGATTTTCTCTGTGTGTGCTGCTCGGGACGTATGTGCCATACAAGCATGCACAGCTCATGTTCAGAAAACCTTAAAGAAAGGCATCAGGGAAGTGGAGCTTCTGTGTGAATTGAAAGCAATGTAAAAGATTTGTATTGGACAAATCGCCGAATTCTGGGGTTTTTCAGCGGCCACACACAGCAGTTGAAAATAAGCAGCCGGAGATATCACTGCTATCGCCTCTCTGTAAACACGGCTCCAGCTGCAAGCTTGGGAGTGTGTGTAAAACCTCCCTGTGTTTGTGGGGCTGGAGCAGTGCAGCTGAGAGAGAGAAAGTCACAGCTTTTTGTCTATAGCTTTAACTCACACCACCACCATCCCTATTAAAAAAAATAGGGATGGTCTAAAAGCACTCGTTGTTGTGACCGTCTTCTACATTGCTGGCAAGGCCGGGGCAGCGCGAGATGCGTGCATCACCCGATGCGCCAGTCAGACCGTGACTGTGTGACTTGTGATGTGAATCCTCCGGCCGAAACTCCAAATAAACCTCCAGTGTTTGACATCGAAGCTCCTGCTCTACCGTGTCTCCTTCCTGAGTCGGTGACTCCACTGCATCGCTACACAGAAACGTCCCTTACACAGAGATGTAATACCGGTTTATATGTGACATTTAAGAGACACTGTGTTGCTTTAAATGACACTGTGGAACTTGTTAATGTTAATTTAATGAAACTAAGGGAAGAAATAAAGAGTTTTTGAGGTTAACATGGAGGGACATTAGATGAGTCCAGCGAACATGGTGTCTCTTGGATGTTTTTCATGACACTTAAATCACAGCTATTATCATCAACAATCTGTCTGCAGCTGCTGTGCACTTTAATCGGGTTGTGGACACACCCTGTCTGCAGAGTCCACATCAGCAAGTGTGTTAAAGTCCAACTTCCTGCTGCACATTCAGGAATGTATTTACATCAAGGAAGAAGAACCAACAATGTTATAAAAGGAGCAGGTGACTGAAAGCAGTCAAACAGACACACTATGTGCACCGGTGCAGAAATCTGACGAAACGATGATTTCATGGTTCTTTCTGGCGATGACACGCTCTCTCACTGAAATGACAACAAACACTTTATTAACATCCCAGCAGTAGAAGTTTAGCCACTACTCTGAACACATACAGAATTGGAAGCAATGGTTTGACACTGATTGTTGATTAAATATTGGATTTAAAATGTTGATTAGCTCTGTTTCAGTTTGTCAGTAGAGAAGATGCTGGATCATTTCAAGCCGAGCCAAACGCTTTTTAATTATCATTTATGTCAGGGGTGTCAAACTCAATTTCATCACGGGCCACATTAGCATTATGGATGCACTCAAAGGGCCGGTTGTAACTATATAAATATACATATAAATATATAAATATAAAATAATGTATTATATTGCATGATTGCCTCTGAATTGGATTATTATCGGATAGGATAATAACTTAGTAATTAACTACGTATGAAAGCAGAAGTCTAGGGCAAATCATTGCAAGTCTCTTCAGCGCACATGTCACAAAATGAGATGCATTGTGGGACATGTAGTTTATGGGCAACGTGCTTCTGTAAATCGGCATGTAACCGTATTATATTCTTTGCAAGCTCTTGCGGGGCCACATAAAATGAAGTCGCGGGCCGGATTTGGCCCCCGCGCCTTGAGTTTGACACCCGTGATTTATGTTGTACTTTTTATCATGCATCTTAATATTGACTTAAATTATGTGGTAAATGTTGTACATGTACAGTATAGGGTGAAAACTCTCGTAATTGTACAGTAAATTAATCTAACAGCGTTCCTCATTCATATTATTGTTGATAAAAATGTAAAGAAAAAAATATATCAATATAATCAACCAATGAGAAAACCACTTAGCCTTTCAGAATGTACTTTTAGGATTCAGAAACAGATTTATTGCCAAGTAGGTTTACACATACAAGGAATTTGCCTCTGTGTCTAATCACAGTTAAAGAAGATAAATTGTAAGAAGAAGAAAAAACTATAATAACAAAATAAAAAGTGTTGGGGTGAATATAAAATAAATAATGAGTTTTAAATCATTATTAACTGAACTGTGTACAACCGTGCACAGAACCTCGTGTGGTAAAACTCCCAGGTCTATAGTTTTGTATGACATCAACAATGATGTGTTGCAGAAAAGTGTTCAAACTGTCTTTCTTCGACACTTTAAATATTTAAAATGTTATTACCAACAGAAACACAAGTACAATTTAAGTAGTAACTCACCCTCCTGGCATTGGAAGTACACGGCCGCTCTCGGAGCTTCCCCCTCGGCCTCCACCCGGCCTCCACCCGGCTCCACCCGCTCAGACTGACAACAACACACGGAGCTCTCTGAGGCCGCGGCTGATTTCACTTTTGTTTCCTCTGTCAGATAAACTTAAACCTCCTGCTGCTGACTCACAGAAAGACAAGGAGGCTTCGACATATTACAAATTACTTCACGTGGGCTGATAATAATACATATCTACTCAGCAAATATAAATTAAAACATAGTTTAGGAACAACCTCCCCCCCAGCAGTGCTGTAAAGTAACTAAGTAGACTTACTCAAGTACTGTAGGCCTTACTTAAGTACAATTTTGATATACTTGTACTGTACTTACGTATTTCAATTGTTTGCTACTTTGTACTTCTACCCAACTACAATTCAGAGTAAAACCATTTGTTGATGGTCCCTAATGAGTTCATAATATGCTTTATTTACTATGAATATTTGTATTGAAATGTCAGCGTTTTCCTTCAATAGCTTATGTCATGTGACCTAATATCGAGATAAGGTCTGTGGCTGACACACATTCAAGAGACGGATCACTTTTGTTCAGTCGGATAATCTCCACATGTCTACCCTACTTTTATAATTTTATAATCGTAAATCTATCGATCAGATTACATACATGCATTATTCTCTTGCATACTTATATTGTCTTCAGACATGCATATATCATTTATAATATTAATTGTAAACATTGAATGCAAAATGTATGTGTAAGTGAAACATGTATAAATATGTGAGTGACAATGTATGACAATGTGTGCATTGAAATATGATAATATGAGAGCAAAATGTATGAATGTGTGAATGTAAATAAATATATATGTGTGTGAGAGTGAAAATGTATGTAGCCCATGTAAAAGGAGAATGTATGTGTGTGAGAGTGAGGCAAGGCAAGTTTATTTATAGCACTTTTAAACACAAGGCAATTCAAAGTGCTTTACAAAAAATGAAAGACATTCAGAAAATGGAATTTAAAATCAGTCATTAAAAAGAAAAGATAATAAAAGAAACATTAAAAGAAAAAGTACATGGATAAAAGTTACGGTGCAGTTTAAGATGTGAACAGTTCAATTAAAAGCAGCGACAAACAGAAAAGTCTTCAGCTGGATTTAAAAGTAGTCAGAGTTGCAGCGGACCTGCAGGTTTCTGGGAGTTTGTTCCAGATGTTTGGAGCATAATAACTGAACGCTGCTTCTCCATGTTTAGTTCTGTCTCTGGGGACAGGAAGCTGACCAGTCCCTGAAGACCTGAGAGATCTGACTCTGGGGACAGGAAGCTGACCAGTCCCTGAAGACCTGAGAGATCTGTCTCTGGGGACAGGAAGCTGACCAGTCCCTGAAGACCTGAGAGATCTGACTCTGGGGACAGGAAGCTGACCAGTCCCTGAAGACCTGAGAGATCTGTCTCTGGGGACAGGAAGCTGACCAGTCCCTGAAGACCTGAGAGATCTGACTCTGGGGACAGGAAGCTGACCAGTCCCTGAAGACCTGAGAGATCTGTCTCTGGGGACAGGAAGCTGACCAGTCCCTGAAGACCTGAGAGATCTGGCTCTGGGGACAGGAAGCTGACCAGTCCCTGAAGACCTGAGAGATCTGACTCTGGGGACAGGAAGCTGACCAGTCCCTGAAGACCTGAGAGATCTGACTCTGGGGACAGGAAGCTGACCAGTCCCTGAAGACCTGAGAGATCTGACTCTGGGGACAGGAAGCTGACCAGTCCCTGAAGACCTGAGAGATCTGACTCTGGGGACAGGAAGCTGACCAGTCCCTGAAGACCTGAGAGATCTGTCTCTGGGGACAGGAAGCTGACCAGTCCCTGAAGACCTGAGAGATCTGACTCTGGGGACAGGAAGCTGACCAGTCCCTGAAGACCTGAGAGATCTGTCTCTGGGGACAGGAAGCTGACCAGTCCCTGAAGACCTGAGAGATCTGACTCTGGGGACAGGAAGCTGACCAGTCCCTGAAGACCTGAGAGATCTGACTCTGGGGACAGGAAGCTGACCAGTCCCTGAAGACCTGAGAGATCTGACTCTGGGGACAGGAAGCTGACCAGTCCCTGAAGACCTGAGAGATCTGACTCTGGGGACAGGAAGCTGACCAGTCCCTGAAGACCTGAGAGATCTGTCTCTGGGGACAGGAAGCTGACCAGTCCCTGAAGACCTGAGAGATCTGTCTCTGGGGACAGGAAGCTGACCAGTCCCTGAAGACCTGAGAGATCTGACTCTGGGGACAGGAAGCTGACCAGTCCCTGAAGACCTGAGAGATCTGTCTCTGGGGACAGGAAGCTGACCAGTCCCTGAAGACCTGAGAGATCTGACTCTGGGGACAGGAAGCTGACCAGTCCCTGAAGACCTGAGAGATCTGTCTCTGGGGACAGGAAGCTGACCAGTCCCTGAAGACCTGAGAGATCTGACTCTGGGGACAGGAAGCTGACCAGTCCCTGAAGACCTGATAGATCTGACTCTGGGGACAGGAAGCTGACCAGTCCCTGAAGACCTGAGAGATCTGTCTCTGGGGACAGGAAGCTGACCAGTCCCTGAAGACCTGAGAGATCTGACTCTGGGGACAGGAAGCTGACCAGTCCCTGAAGACCTGAGAGATCTGACTCTGGGGACAGGAAGCTGACCAGTCCCTGAAGACCTGAGAGATCTGACTCTGGGGACAGGAAGCTGACCAGTCCCTGAAGACCTGAGAGATCTGACTCTGGGGACAGGAAGCTGACCAGTCCCTGAAGACCTGAGAGATCTGACTCTGGGGACAGGAAGCTGACCAGTCCCTGAAGACCTGAGAGATCTGACTCTGGGGACAGGAAGCTGACCAGTCCCTGAAGACCTGAGAGATCTGGCTCTGGGGACAGGAAGCTGACCAGTCCCTGAAGACCTGAGAGATCTGACTCTGGGGACAGGAAGCTGACCAGTCCCTGAAGACCTGAGAGATCTGTCTCTGGGGACAGGAAGCTGACCAGTCCCTGAAGACCTGAGAGATCTGGCTCTGGGGACAGGAAGCTGACCAGTCCCTGAAGACCTGAGAGATCTGTCTCTGGGGACAGGAAGCTGACCCGTCCCTGAAGACCTGAGAGGTCTGGATGGTTCATAGTTTAGCAGGAGGTCAGAAATGTATGTTGGGCCTAAACCATTCAGTGCTTTATAACCCAGCAGCAGTATTTAGAAATCTATTCTTTGACACACAGGAAGCCAGTGTGAAGACTTCAGAGCAGGAGTGATGTGATCCACTTTCTTAGTGTCAGTGAGGACTCGAGCAGCGGCGTTCTGAACCAGCTGCAGCTTCCTAATAGATGTTTTAGTGAGACCTGTGAAGACACCATTGCCAGAGTACCAGTATGAATTACGGCCTGTACGGCCCCTTTTTATGTTTTCATATTTGACGACAAACTATACTATTTGTCATATTTCTCGCGTTTTTTTTGTTTTTTAAACCCTAACCCTTTTTTTTCGACATACTATATTTTTACTTTCTCTCCAATTTTTCGGACATATTGTACTTTGACTTTTTGTTGACTTATACTATTAATCTTTTGGACATACTATAATAATGACTTTCTTTTTTTGACTTTCTATACGATGAATTTCTCTCAGATTTTCCGACGTTATACTCGGACTTTTTTTTAGTAGAAAGACAAAATAAACACAGAACAATCTTTATGCTATCAAATAAAGTTTTATTCAAAATGAATGACAGAAGAAAGTGCCACAGTGATTTGCCAAAATCAAAAGTGCTTGCGAACAAATCCAAATGTGTGTTTCTCACAATAAGGAAACCAGTCTACTAAGATGTTAAGTCACGTATCACCACGTTTAATATAAAATTAGAACAGCTCATAACATGCCGATTTCCAAAAACACAAAAACCGCTTGATACAGTTATTAAAAGTTAGACAAGGACTGTGTAGAAATTAGAAAGGTTTTTTTAAAGAGATATTAACAGGGTAGTGTCATTAGAGTGAGGTGTGCAGTGTATTCAAACTTACATTTGCACAAATACTTATAAATGCAGCGTTTAATCACCAAACACCTGATGGTCTCGTAGTTACAAATGAAAATAAATAAGTCAATAAATAAATAGACTTTTAAAACGTACATCAGGAAGCTTTGTTTTATGAAACTTACCCTTGTGTTCAACCTTCCTCAGCTCTCTGAAAGCCAACTTGTGGATTATTTTCATAACTTCTGACTTTAGTCATTGTCGTCCTAACTTACAGTACACGTGCTTCGTAACGTTTTAAACCCACGCTTTATCTCGAGCACGTCTGCAGATAATCCCTCCATCCTCCGCCCTTTCCCTGAACCAAAAACCCTCTGGTCTCGTCTCCAAAAACAGACCGTCATAGCAGCTGGCTACAGTAACACTGGGTTTCGACACTTGCCAAGAAGACAGAAGACAGTAGCGCTACATTGTTAAGATGGGAAATAATTCCCTTATAGAACGCAGCTCCGGAGGCCAACACGCATTAAGAGGTATGTGGGTCTCTGTCAGCGATGCTCCCCTACTTTAAGTGCATTTCCATCTGGCAGCCGTGCTCCTGCCGGGCTGAGCCGCTGAAATCACCTTAAGGCCCTGACACACCAAGCAGTCACCAGAGGACTAGCCGACGCTGAAGTCGGCTGTTGCCTGGCCGTGTTCTCCTGCGTTTTCGCCATGTGTCGCACGGGAACACACCGCACCGACTTCAGCGCGTGAGTGGCAATAACTCTCCTTACCAGCAGGCGGCGGTAGTGTGTATTCGTCATTCAAAATAGGCAACAACCGGAAGACAGAGAAGAAGAAGAGTATCTTTTCTCCGTAATATCGTACAGAGCTGGCCTCTCCTGGATCAAGGTGATGAGCAGGTCTTCGTTTGCATCATTCCAGATCGCCATGATGAGATGAAAATGAAGAGCAGTCTGTGTGCCTTTTTAAATCGTTTGTTTACGTCCCTCACTTCCACTTCGCTTCTCATGCACTGATTCGCTAGCTGAACAGCCAATCAGAGTGATTATTTGGTCCGACTGCCAGACCCGATGCATGGCCGATTCAACATGTTGAATCGGCCATGCATCGGGTCTGGCAGTCCAAATAAGGCGTGTCACGGTCGACGGTGCGGGACACACCAACCTGACTACGGCGCCGCGAATGCCCGACAGCCTCTGACGGCCTCTGACTCCCAAAATCGGGTTGGTGTGTCAGGGCCTTTATAAGCACCTGATATTTCTTCGATCTGCCTACAGGAAGCCGCTTTGGGTCATGTCGGTTCTCTGCAGGGACTCCTCATCGTAATCAGGGATAACAAATGCAACCATCTCGATTCGACTTTGTAAACACAAGAACCAATAAGGCATAACTGTGCATTACGGCTGGGGGGAAACGATTATTTTGAAAACGATTAATCGGGCGATTATTTGATCGATTAGTCGACTAATCTAACGATTATTTTGCTGTTGTTCAATTAATAAAAAACGTAATGTAAAAAAAATGTTTTCACGATACTGTGTCTCAGGGGATCTTAATATTTAACAAACTATTAATGTGTTATACCAGATTAACGGAAATAATCTCAGCTAACTGACGATACAAACCATGTTTACCAAAACAAAACACAAGTCTCATAAGAAGCATCTAAATGACCCATGAGCGAAAAATGCTAACGGACATTGGCACAGAACTCAAGATAAAAGTACCCTTATTACCTATCGTAGCTGCACAAACAAGATATCCGATTACAGCTGAGACTCCACAGATTATGTAGGTATATAGTATCATCACTGAGTGATCCGGACTCGCGACAGGGGAAGCAAATACAGTCATCACAACACGTACCTTTACAGAGCTTCTAGGGAGATCGTCTCACCACCGTAGCTGTCAATCTGATCAAAAGACGCGTTCAATGGCATTAAAACGAGAAAACACACGGCTGAATCGGTTAATCCATAGGTTTTTAACGTCTATGTATAAAAAAAATGATTGAATGTATAATCCATAATTCCATTTGTATGTAAAAATCGGAGAGCAAATGCTAGCTGCTAATGGTAGCCACCACAGCTAGCTGCCGCTTTAAATGTTCCAACATAGCCGTTGTGCTCGTGTGATATGCCAACTCCATTTGGCAAAGACTGCAAATGACAATATCTTTGCGTTTTGGACTAACTTTAAAATATTCCCATGCTTTTGAAGACCTAGGGCGAGATGTTTTCGTTTGAGGGCTTCGTGCGCAATCCTGTGAGGAGGAGGTGGCAGCCGTTTCAGTCTCCATTGTGTTTGAAGTGCGATTGCGAACTGCTTGTTGCTTTGTTTACACACCCACGTGTGTGTAGCGACGCTTCGACGCGGAAATATGTCGTCGACGATATTTTGAAGTCGACGCGTCGACGCACTACTGTGCATGTCTTTTGAAGGGATGACAGATATACATAGACTAGAGCAGGGGTGTCAAACTCAAGGCCCGGGGGCCACATTCGGCCCGTCATTTTATGTGGCCCCACAAGAGCTTGCAAAGAATATAATATGTTTATTATACGGTTACATGCTACAGAAGCACGTTGCCCATAAACTACATGTCCCACAATGCATCTCAAATATGACTTTTTTCTCAGAATTTGCCTTTTTTTTTCAAAATATGCATTTTTTCATAGAATTCCTTTTTCTCAGAATTAGATTTTTATTTCAAAATGTCACTTCTATTTCTTTTTTCTCCAGCATTTGGCATTTCTTTCTAAATCATTTTGGGACATACGCACTGAAGAGACTTGCCCAAGACTTCTGCTTTCAGGCGTAGTTAATTATGTAGTTATTCCCCTATCCGATGATAATCCAATGCAGAGGCAATGATGTAATACAATACATTATTTTATATATATGAAATATTTATATATGTATTTTTAAATAGTCTTAAAGTTACAACCGGCCCTTTGAGTGCAGCCATAATGCTGATGTGGCCCGCGATGACATTGAGTTTGACAGCCCTGGACTAGAGTGTTGCAAGTACGAAGTCATTGTATTATAAGATGACCTGATAGTTAACATCTTCCTGGTTCCCTCGACATAAAGCCATTGGGATCTTTCCATTGGATTTCGGAATATTGCAGAAAACACATGTTTACAGTATGATACTCACACGTTTTGTTCACCAGGATAATGTTCAAAAAATAACCCTCCTTCATTTTGGAAGCGTTAATACCTTATAAGTAAATAAGTAAAAAGCTAACGTTAGGCTATAAAGGAACTACAGCGCGGTCACATGACTTCACGTCACCACAGATTTGCCTTCTTAATCGTTTGTTTGGGTCCCTCACTTCCGTTTCGCTTCTCATGCTCTGATTCGCTAGCTGATCAGCCAATCAGAGTGATTTCTTTTGCCGACAGCCTTTGGCCGAAAAGGTGTGGGCACGGCTGAAAAGACACGACGGTGCGGGACACACCAATCTGAGTAGGGCGTGTCGACGCTCATCGTCGGCCAAAATCGGCTTGGTGTGTCCGGGCCTTAAAGATACATATATACACAGAGTGTTTTTATATATAAGTCGATCTGATTGTTAGCATCTT
>CM070485.1:5739505-5919505 GCA_036324585.1 Champsocephalus esox | reverse complement strand
CCCCATAATGACCGCGTCGCTGCACATTATCCCTCACAAATGATTATATACAGTCATTATTCATTTGTTTTAAAGCAGGAGGCGCGACGCTTGCCTCGGGGAGGAAGAAAAAGAGCCACAGCGGAGAATAAACAGAAGGGCAACCATGGCAACCATGCGCAGGAATTCTTCTTCACTGCTTTTGTGGCAGACTACAGCGCCACCTACAGGCCTGGCATATGTACTACAGCGTCTCCAGCGCTTTCGAGCAGCAATGGCCGGCCGTGGTTCAACCTCTCATTCCCCAATAGGTGGAGAATTAACCAATAGCCGTAGCACCACTTTACTGACGTCAGTAAAGTGTTCAAATCTGGATCCGTCTGTATCAGATCCGTTGCAGCCCCTTTTTTAGAGATGTGGAGGTATGGAGGAAAATAGAGAGGGTTGTGTTTTCTGACACTTGGTGAGTTCCCTGGAACACCGGCGGGGACACATGTTCATGTATAAAAGACGTACAAGAGTGCATTTTGCATGATAGATCCCCTTTAAATTGTCAAGTTAGTACTGTAGCAATACGACTAATCAAAGACAGACCGATACATCTGCTCTGAAATTAACCAAATCCTGATTTCCTCCGGTTTAAAAGTCTTTCCGAGTTCCTTGTACGAATATATCATTGGATTTCCCAGCGACAGACTTTGTAATAGCTTGCTTGTCAAAACACACATGGTGTCACGATGAGCAGCCACCTCCTCGTGAATGTTATGTTGATGTCACATCTGCAGGAGGAATGTTTTCCAAGTCGGATGATTTCAGTGTCAGAGTGAATCCCACGGGATCCATTTAGTTACACTCCGCCTCCCTGTCAGTCTAAATTTAACAGAGCGTGGAAGCAGGACGGAGAGACCACATTTTTAGATTCATATCAGTATGTAGTGTCTCTACTTTAAAGAGTCCTCTCCTGCTGATGTTCAGGTGTATATCAGTATGTAGCTTATCTACTTTAAAGAGTCCTCTCCTGCTGATGTTCAGGTGTATATCAGTATGTAGTGTCTCTACTTTAAAGAGTCCTCTCCTGCTGATGTTCAGGTGTATATCAGTATGTAGTGTCTCTACTTTAAAGAGTCCTCTCCTGCTGAGGTTCAGGTGTATATCAGTATGTAGTGTCTCTACTTTAAAGAGTCCTCTCCTGCTGATGTTCAGGTGTATATCAGTGTGTAGCGTCTCTACTTTAAAGAGTCCTCTCCTGCTGATGTTCAGGTGTATATCAGTATGTAGTGTCTCTACTTTAAAGAGTCCTCTCCTGCTGAGGTTCAGGTGTATATCAGTATGTAGTGTCTCTACTTTAAAGAGTCCTCTCCTGCTGATGTTCAGGTGTATATCAGTATGTAGTGTCTCTACTTTAAAGAGTCCTCTCCTGCTGATGTTCAGGTGTATATCAGTATGTAGTGTCTCTACTTTAAAGAGTCCTCTCCTGCTGATGTTCAGGTGTATATCAGTATGTAGTGTCTCTACTTTAAAGAGTCCTCTCCTGCTGATGTTCAGGTGTATATCAGTATGTAGTGTCTCTACTTTAAAGAGTCCTCTCCTGCTGATGTTCAGGTGTATATCAGTATGTAGTGTCTCTACTTTAAAGAGTCCTCTCCTGCTGATGTTCAGGTGTATATCAGTATGCAGTGTCTCTACTTTAAAGAGTCCTCTCCTGCTGATGTTCAGGTGTATATCAGTATGTAGTGTCTCTACTTTAAAGAGTCCTCTCCTTTTGATGTTCAGGTGTATATCAGTATGCAGTGTCTCTACTTTAAAGAGTCCTCTCCTGCTGATGTTTGCGTTGGTTATTTTGCAAAGCCAAATCAATACAGTGTAAGTGTTTCCTGTTTTCTCTATCAAACTACAGATTGGCTTCTGTCCAATTCCTGCAAGTGTTCCCAGCAGCACCATCAACGTTTACAGTTTGTAAATAATGGAGCTGACCCATTCTGCAGATGACTGATGATCTGGAGCTTTTACTCTCATGGGGACTGTTGGTAATGATGAACACACACACACACACACACACACACACAGGGGAGAAGACTGCCTGTAAATATAAACCTCTGTACAATATATCCGTGTGTAATTCATTTACAACCTGTAAACATTATCGGCTACTTCTATATTTTGTATGGTCACTTTTTCTTAAAATATACTGCTACTACTATTTTGTTTACCATGATGTACTGATCTCTCTTTGTCATTACTTATTGTGATTTGTATTATTAATAACATATTGTTTTAATATAAGTCTATACTTTATCTGCACTATACTTCTGCTGTTGTAATAATGTACATTTCCCCGTTGTGGGACAAATAAAGGAATTCTGATGTTGATTCTGACAAGGCATACATGCAACACCGACAAGGAGAGGAGGAGAATATTCCTCTGGGGATAAGAGGAGGAGAATATTCCTCTGGGGATAAGAGGAGGAGAATATTCCTCTGGGGATAAGAGGAGGAGAATATTCCTCTGGGGATAAGAGGAGGAGTATATTCCTCTGGGGATAAGAGGAGGAGTATATTCCTCTGGGGATAAGAGGAGGAGTATATTCCTCTGGGGATAAGAGGAGGAGTATATTCCTCTGGGGATAAGAGGAGGAGTATTCCTCTGGGGATAAGAGGAGGAGTATATTCCTCTGGGGATAAGAGGAGGAGAATATTCCTCTGGGGATAAGAGGAGGAGTATATTCCTCTGGGGATAAGAGGAGGAGAATATTCCTCTGGGGATAAGAGGAGGAGTATATTCCTCTGGGGATAAGAGGAGGAGTATATTCCTCTGGGGATAAGAGGAGGAGTATTCCTCTGGGGATAAGAGGAGGAGTATATTCCTCTGGGGATAAGAGGAGGAGTATATTCCTCTGGGGATAAGAGGAGTATATTCCTCTGGGGATAAGAGGAGTATATTCCTCTGGGGATAAGAGGAGGAGTATATTCCTCTGGGGATAAGAGGAGGAGAATATTCCTCTGGGGATAAGAGGAGGAGTATACCAGTAAGTGGATTTTGTTTTGAAAGAGTATTCAGTGGTGGAAAAGAGCCGGAGTAGCTTTGAAAAGAAAACAGACAAAAGGCCAAAAGCACCTCCCTGTGAAACCATGGACACTGTGCATGCCTGTGCATCAGCATGGGAGGCACGTCACACACACACACACACACACACACACACACACACACAGTGTTTAAACTTTAAATTAGCCTTTTTGTAGGTATTTTTACACACAAAGTGTTTTATGGTTTGATGCGTTTGAGAGTGAAAGCTGGCAGAGTTTAAATAATTCATTTCAATATAAAAGCCCCTGCAGGCGCCTTGTTTCCAGAACATTCTCACAGTGGCAGCTTCGGTGAAGATAAGACGAGTATACAAAAATGCGGCACAAAAGGCGTGTTTCAATCTAAAAAAAACACTCAGAAAATAGATTAAATATGTGTTAAAATAAAGCCATTTTTATCACAATAATGTCGCTGTCTATCCCCACAGAGAGAATCAAAGACTCGGGTGTGTAAAAGCTACAAATCATCCACAAACACCCATCGATTTCATGATTACTTACCCGTAAAAAAGCGCCGATTCTCCGCCAGTCAGACCCGTGTCTTGCCCTGATACGAGCCCCAGGTTATGCAATGAGTTCCGGGGACATGCGGGGAATAAGTGAGAGGGTCTTGGTATGGGTGTGCACACACACAGGCGGGATAACGCGAGTGAGAGGGAGGCAGAGATGGAGAGACGGAGGAGGTGCAGGGGGTTACTGTGCTAAAAAACAACAGCGGGCTTCACCCTCAATACAGGCGCCTCTTTGTTCTCCTCGTGCATGGAGATGTTACCTTAGGGTTTGTTTTGTTTAAAAAGAAGGGAAATTAGGGTCGATTTATTTGTATCTACTCTAGCTGTGAGCTACGAGGAATGTCCTGCAAAATAAAATAAAAATGCTAATTCAATTAGACATCTTTCAAATAAGATGTTTCAATTTAGAGGCAGCTTTTCCACAACATCTTTTTGGGTGTTTTCCCTTTCCTTCAGTGTGTTTTAAAGGGTTTAGTGCACTCCTTTGTTTACTTCCTGAACATATTGACATCACTATGTAACACATGTGCTTCTATTGGCTAGCGCTCCAAAACATTGTATGTGATAGAGATGTCCCGCCCCTTAGCCTAAGTGGTTGACCAATCACAACAGAGCCGGCCAGCTAACCAATCAGAGCAGACTGGGCTCAGCAGGAGAGGACTTTTTAAAGTAGAGACACTACATACTGATATACACCTGAACATCAGCAGGAGAGGACTCTTTAAAGTAGAGACCCTACATACTGACATACACCTGAACATCAGCAGGAGAGCACTCTTTAAAGTAGAGACACTACATACTGATATACACCTGAACATCAGCAGGAGAGGACTCTTTAAAGTAGAGACACTACACACTGATATACACCTGAACATCAGCAGGAGAGGACTCTTTAAAGTAGAGACACTACACACTGATATACACCTGAACATGAAAACTTCTTGACGCAATAAAAACCAAACACAAATAACTCACCGGAGTCGATGTAAATAAATGAGATCTGTGATTTTTTTTATTTTACAACCCGTTGGCATTTCTGTAACACAGAAAAGATAATCTGGGAGCAAATAACAACACATTAATGTACAATAAATCAGACACTTCACATACAGTCCTTGAGAGAGTGGTTTAGCCTTCAGCTGATTAACCTCCGGATGTTTCAGTACGACGGGACCGTAAAGCGGAACTAAACGCATCTCGTTCTCATCGGGTTTGTTCAGAACATCCACTTAAAAACACCAGGACCAGCCGTCACGGTAATCTGGAGTTAAGTCTTTGTACTTATTTAAAACGAGGGATCATTTACAGTCTGACATCAGTTTTGAATTTCTCTAAGCACCATCACAAAACTGATTGCACCGATGTTTTGTGTTTTGAGGTAAAAAGGAACACAAACGGTGACGCGTCGCCCTGCAGAAAAGGGCACTGAAGACCACACGGGTCCATGTTTAACCCGTGTGTTATGGAAAAAGAGTTGTATGGAAAAAGCATGCAGCATGTGAACCCTTTGCAGGATCAAATATATAAATAAATAAACTAACAAGGTGTGGGGGAAACCTTACGATGCTTTTGACCTTGTCGAGAGGTTTAGGATTGATCGGGAGGGCAGTTTAAAGATGGAGTCAGGGACGAAGAATGGGCGTTTCACTTTGTTCTTACACGCAGTATTAAAGTCTTTCTGTATATGAAGTACAGTCTGGAATTGTTCTCTGTAACCTTTTGACAATGTGGACTCGGATTAAAAGACATAATTCGCTAAAAAAGATGCAATCCACTTTCTCTCAAGCTGCCCCGTGCCTACGTTTCCCAGAATGCCTTTCAGCGATCACTACAAATCAGCTGGGTCTGCTCGTTGTTGTGCTTGCTGCCGTACCTTGTTGACATTGTATTGTAGCACGTATGGGGCAGACAGAAAGGATATCAAGGAACATGTGTGTCCATCAGTTCGTTATGAACTCCTGAAGGCCCGCGAAGTGTAAAGAACACCAGGGTTGGTTGAATGACACATGTTCATGCAGTGGGTGCAACAACATCCTCCAACAGTGTGTGATCATCTGGCTCAGCTCTAGTAACTGTATCAGCGCGTGTGTGTGTGTGTGTGTACGGACTGATTTTGAGTTGTTTCCCCCGTTTGCCTTAGCAGCGTACCGCACTGACCGCAGAGCAGTTGCTTTTGTTCCCTCATCACGTCGTCTGACCTTATCGACGTGTAACTCTCCGAGGTCAAGCGACACATTTCCGATGCAGCTGGCGGAGCGATCGTTAACTCAATTCTTCACCCTTCCCCACCCCGTTCCCCCTCCTCCCCCGTTCCCCCTCCTCCCCCGTTCCCCCTCCTCCACATGTTTGCTCTGCGCTCCTCACATCAGCTCCTTCATCCTGTTCAGGGCGGATCCTGCCTGGAACCATTCGATCTGCGTCTCGTTGAAGCTGTGCAGCAGAACGATCGACTCCTCGCTGCCGTCGCTGTGCTTCAGCACCGCCGTGACGGACTGGGGAGAACAAGGAGACGTTGATAGAAAAGACACTTTTCATGCACACTGTCTGTTGGGGGTGTAACGGTTCACAGAAGTCACGGTTCGGTGCGTACCTCGGTTTGGGGGTCACGGTTCGGTACAACAAGAAAAGGCAAAAAAAAGTCCCAAATGCATAATTCCAGGTTTGTTGTTATCCATGTTTGAACAGCAGAGCAAGTTCCAGTCTCAAAATAAGGAACTGACATTTTGAATAATTAACTGCATTAAACAGTTACAAACAAACCGCACACACTCAGATGGCCATAGTCTCTATAATGGCTGATGTCAAACTAAAAGGTTTCATCAAGCTGTACAACTAAAAAGAATGTCTTACATCATAAATAATAAGAAAGTGTTTCCAGAGCGCAAAGTCGTTGAAAAACATTATGCCAAAAGCTTCCGTTATTTATGTTGGTCTCTCGGCTCTCACGTCTATTGGCTTCTTAAAAGCAGCGGGGATCAGCTGCTGAACAGCTGTTGTCTTTCGCCGGGCTCCGGTGATTGGCTAATCTGGGTGATGCCTTTTGATATGATTTAGCATGTTTGGCACGTGTTTCCATTAGCATACCGCACCGCTGTAGAACAACGCCGACACACCGTCCTCGTCCGATCCACCACACTTCATCGTTATTGTAGTCCACAGGGAACCCGAAATGTTCCCACACAGCTGATTTAAGGTAAGCAGGTGGGTTCTAGCTCCTGTGTGTTATCTGAACTCGCCATACTAACTTTTCTTCTTGTATTTTGTTGTTGTGTTTCTTCTTGTTCTTCATTTGTTGTTTAAGGGCGGCTGGCAAACAGCTTTTAGGCGCAATACCGCCCCCTGGATTATATATAGTGTAGTGGATGCTACCCTGAAGGACAGACTTTTTTCCCACTCGTAACAAAAAAGGCGTATTCGTCGTGTGACTGCATGTGCCGAACCGTGACGTCCGAACCGTGACGTCCGAACCGTGACGAATACGGATACCGTTACACCCCCACTGTCTGTTGTCTGTTTACCTTTCCTGGAGCGAAGGTTTTCAGTCCTTGGATGGAGATCTTGTCATCGGGGCAGATCTTGTCGTAGTCCGAAGGGTCGTCGAAGGTCAGAGGCAGAACCCCCTGCTTCTTCAAGTTGGTTTCTGGAGATAGGAGGGAGACATGTTATGAGAGGATGAATGGTGGAGTGCGTTTATTCACATCAAGCTTAAATTAAAGCTGCGGGATCATTTGCGTATGTTTCTCTGCCAGGCTGAATAATCTGGTTTACTACAGTGTTGTACATCTGAAGTTACAACATGCTGTGACTTCATAGTAAATAAACGGTTCAATATTTCCCGCATTATCGTGCCGTACCGTGAATTCTGGCGAAGCTCTTGACGATGATGGCTCTTCCTCCCAGGTGTCGGGGCTCCAGCGCAGCGTGCTCCCTGCTGCTGCCCTCGCCGTAGTTATCGTCTCCGACCACGACCCAGGACACACCGTGAGCCTACAGGGGAAAGACTAGCCGTGTTAATCAGATGTATACTCCTGCTGGAGAAATGTGTTGTTTTTGGTGTAATGAAACATTCGATGGATGGCACATGACGCTTCATTTTCCTTTAACTATATTCCCACTTCTACTGTGGAGAAAGAATTGTGAGCTTTTGAGAGAGAGAGAGAGAGAGAGGGAGAGAGAGAGAGAGAGAGAGAGAGAGAGAGAGAGAGAGGAGAGAGAGAGAGAGAGAGAGAGAAAGAGAGAGTGTAAGAGAGAGAGAGAGAGAGAGAGAGAGAGAGAGAGAGGGAGAGAGAGAGAGAGAGAGAGAGTAAGAGAGTGTAAGAGTGTAAGAGAGAGAGAGGGAGAGAGGGAGAGAGAGAGAGAGGTTCCAGGTTGTTGTGTTGAGAATATTCAGGAGAATATTTGTCATTGTTCAAATGATAATAAACAAACATTTGCATAAAGCATATTTGTCCACTCGTATGTTGATGAGAGTATTAACAACTTGAAACATCTTCCTCTCAGGAACATTTAGAACGGATACAAAATGTGCGATTAACTATGGACATCATGCGGTTAAATATTTGAATCGACCGACAGCCCTAATATATTTAGGGCTGAATTCCAAGTTGGCGACTTTTGAGTTTCAAACAGTAAAAGAGAACCAAAACTAGAAAGTCAAAGAAACGAGACGGACGCGCTTCTGGTCAGAGCATAAATAAAATGCAGAAGTTGGAGAATATCTTAAAGTTTGTGAATCCCACTTTTTAATTATTAAGATGCTAAAGGTCAGGCTGACGGAGGAGATCAGTCGTGTCTCGTTAAAGATCGGTTTCGGGCCGATAACGAAGTGTCCCTCGATCGCCCTCACCTTGTAGTGGCGGGCCACGTCGGGGACTCCATCGTATTCCCCCGTCAGGTAGTTCTTCAGCGTGTTGATGGCTTCGTTCTCGCTGTTGACGGCTCCGATCAGCATGTTGTTGGAGATGTTGTCAAGGTGACCGCGAAACTTCAGCCACGGGCCGGCAGCGCTGATGTGATCCGTCGTGCATTTCCCCTTCACCTGCGAGGACGAAATCAATCATGAACATCAAGACATCAAGAGAGTACACATGTTGCAATCATTACATCACAACATGTTCTACTCAAATAACGTGGTTTGATTTAACGATCAGACCGTTGTGAAGACTTTTTCAGAATGTCCCTCATCATTTAGAAGCGATATTGGTCTTGTGAAAATGTTTAACTGAATATTGACATGATTGACATGTATTATTCTGACGGGTCGGACGCAGTAGTTTATAAAACTTATGAGTAACTTCATTTACTTTCAACTAATTATGGTTTTTTTACTTATTTCATTTTGACAGACTGAAACTGATTTATTAAATGAAATAATGTTCAGAGAAAGGTGGCTTTTATTTTTAAAATCAGTTCAAACAATGCGGGGGATCGTGCAGGCAGAACTATTCAGACCGCAACACGTCTAACTTTGCTTTGTCGCTTCACTTCTTTCTCTATAATCTACTTCCCTTTAGATACTTCTGCGAGACAAGTGAGACGCTAAAGCCAGCTTTTTACAGCGTCCTATAAGAAATGACGTAAAAATATGTACTCCATGTTCAAAATTAACTGATTTCCCACATCCCACTTTGAGCAAGCCACCCTGGATTGAGTATATTCAAGATTATTGCGCAGTCCCATCTTTAACACAGCTGCAGTGAGAACTTTAAAGGTCCCCTATTATTCTGTTTCTCATCAATATACCACAGGTCTCAGATATATACAGAGCCTGTCTCTGATTGGCTGAAACACCAAACAGATCATTGCAGGATTACCCATAATCCCCTCTGTTTCAGCCCCGTTTCCAAAGTGCTGATTCTCTGTCTGTTACTTTAGATCAGGGATGGGCAAATGGCGGCCCGCGGGCCGCATGCGGCCCCCACCTCCTCTTTTTGCGGCCCTCAGATTAATTTATAAACAACGTAATTAATAAATTAAAAAATGTAAATATGTTTTACTTGTAGTACTGATACTGTCCACTAGACTCCTAGTTACGTCGCGAGCTGCGTAGATGATTTCAAATACCGCGAAATAATCTGTGACGCATTTGTGTGTATTGTGTTTGTTTCCCGGGGCAACCCTCACAGGAAACACCGGCTGTTGTTATGCCTGCTGTGACGTTAAGTTGCCTCTTGTCATTATGCCTTTACAAGCTTCAAAGCTGTATTTATCATCTGTATTTGGCGAAATTGTTCAATACAAACATGCCACTTGTAAAAATGAAATAAGTGGAGAAGTGGATTTTGCACAATAGGTGACCTTTAAAACATTAACTACAACAGGAGGTGTGTTAATTTAAAAGGCTCTGACCTTGATGAGGATCCTCATGTCCTCGAGGTCTCCTCCGCTCCACTTGTCGAAGGGTGTGAGCAGCTGCAGCCGGTTGCTCTTCGGGCTGACGTCCACCTTCAGGCTGCTGCCGTCGGGGGGGGGGTGCTGGTAGGTGTCCTGGCCCGGGTCGAAGTCCTTGGCAGGAAGCTCGTCTCCGTAGGGGGGGTCCAGCATGAACTTCTCCCCGTTGGCGGCCGTGAGGTAATCCGTCTCCGGGTCAAAGTTCAATGTGCCGGCGATCGCCATGGCAGTGACAATCTGAGGAGGGAGAAGTGGAGACAGAAGACATTAAGACTCATAATATTACTTTTAATAAAATGTATTTAGTTTTTTCAAATATCAGTAATAGTAATGACGTTAGAAGTATTAAAAACCGAATTAATCAAAGCCCTAAATACACCTCCACGTCCGGCCTTCTCCAGCTTGATTGTACACAACTAGCAAAGTGTTGAATATCGAGTGATGTGGATTCAAGCAATATTCCAATATGGCCCCTTCACCCTCTCCACACCCACTGCAACTAATCTACGTAATGTTTGCACATCTATGTGAATAGTCAATGATATTAAGCGCTGTTCCAAACTAATCAACGTGAAGGTGAGTTATGGAAACGTCCAACAGCCTCCCACCGACATCAACACGCTTCGGCTCTTCCATAAAAACCAGTGTTAATGTTGGAAGCTATTTTGATTTAGTCTCGGTCATAGTCTTTAGACGAAAATGGTTATTAGTTTTAGTCAAATTGTAGTCCTTTTTATCCTTCATAGTTTTAGTCGATGAAAAATCATTACATTTCAACTTTTCGTCAAAATGTTTTCTCTCTTTAAACTAATTCAGTTAATTAGAGGAATCTGAAATTGGAATCAAGGTGACAGCATCAAGTGTTGAAATTCGTAAAGCAACATTTCACTCTCTTAACACTTTACTTTTAACGGTAATACTACTCTTAAAAATCTGTGTGCAGGCCGCTGCAGCGCGTCTGTTAGGCCCCGCCCCCCGCACACAGAGAGACAGAGAGGCCCCGCCCCCCGCACACAGAGAGACAGAGAGGCCCCGCCCCCCGCACACAGAGAGGCCCCGCCCCCCACACACAGAGAGGCCCCGCCCCCCGCACACAGAGAGGCCCCGCCCCCCGCACACAGAGAGGCCCCGCCCCCCGCACACAGAGAGGCCCCGCCCCCCGCACACAGAGAGGCCCCGCCCCCCGCACACAGAGAGGCCCCGCCCCACCCCACACACAGAGAGGCCCCTCCCCCCGCACACAGAGAGGCCCCGCCCCCCGCACACAGACGACACAGACAGGGAGATTGCTCTTCTGGAGAGAAGAGAGCGGAAATAATGATATTGCTTTAAGTTAGAAACGTAAGATGCATTTTGACAGACAAGACGGAAACTTGGGGGGAAATATCCTGCATTTTGAATTTCCGATAGTCCACCATTAACACCTTAGTCCCGTGTCGTCTCGTCAACGAAAACTAAATATACATTTCGTCATAGTTTTTATTATCAAGAATCTATTTTTAGCTCGTCATCGTCTCGTCTGAGTCGTGTAAAAAAGGTCGCTGACGAAATGAACACTGATGCAAACATTTACTAGCAAACTGGGACATTAAAGACAACACCATTTGATATCGTTATAAAGTCACGTGACATTGTAATTTTGAGTTTTTACAGGTTTTTCTTTTACTAGTTCAAACGAGTAGAGCCACTCAAGAATTTCTGTTTTATTGTTGTTGTTTTTTTAGGGAGATGCTGCTCAGAAACTATGGGAGCAACAGTTCCCTTTTCTTCCAAAGAGAGGGAGGTTTACGCTTCATTCGGCAGAGTGTGACGACAGGCCGAGTTTAGGAGGGTGGATTGGAATTGTTCCTTCGTGTGAGTTTACCTCGGGGGAAGTAACAAAGCAGTGAGTTGCGGGGTTAGCGTCGTTCCTGGCGGTGAAGTTTCTGTTGAAGGACGTGACGATCGTGTTCTTATCTCCTTTTTTCACATCCTGCCTGAAAGCAAAACACACAACATTTTAACTTCAAGGTCTCCTATTATACTGTTTTTCATCAATACATCACAGGTCTCAGATGTATACAGAACCTGTCTCTGATTGGCTGAAACACCAAACGGATCATTGCAGCATTACCCATAAGGTAGGTGACCTTTAAGAAAACACTGGCCAAATGAGACTTTTCACACACTAAAAGTCCTGGCACCTACCTGTCCCACTGTCCAATGCAGGGTCCGCATGCGTTGGCGAGGACCACACCTCCAACATCTCCCAGGATCTTTGACTACAGGAAGAGAAACACACATTTTACTTTTTTTATATTCCGAGACATACATCTTCTCGCTGCTTTCTTTGTGCTCCAACACTCACATATCCGTCTCTTTCGATGGTGGCACGGATCTGCTCGGAGCCGGGGGTGACGGTGAAAATAGCTTTGCACTTCAGACCTTTATCCAAAGCCTGCTTGGCCACAGAGGCGGCGCGGCCCATGTCTTCGTAGCTGGAGTTGGTACAGCTGCCAATCAGACCTTAACAAGGGGCAAGATGGAATCTCAGAGAACGTCTTGCTAAAAAACAACCAGTCATTTTCATGCCTACTGTTGGGAGAATACTGAGTGTCCTCGTCCAATATCAGAGTAACATGCTAACAAAGGTATCCCAGCTGTAGATGTGAGCATGACAGGATGTGTGATGACCTGGAAGAGCATCAGGACTGCTTGAGGCAGATGATAGCTATGTGATGAACATGATGACTCAGCCTCTATGGAGAGAGACATCAAGCATGCTCATTTCTGACGTGGAGCTAATCTGAAGTAAACATTGATACTGCTTTCTGTTCCTCCATCTTGTGACTGTGTGACTCCCTCTCTTGATATCAGCATGTGAAGGACACTGCTCAGGAACGAGCTGATGCTCTGTATGTGATGCTACTTCCACTCTGGAGAGGATCAGAGACACATGGGTCCTGAGTTTGAAGCTGAAGCCGGGGACGAGGGAGATTCTTCTAACACCTATTTTCAAACGTATGACTAAAGCTTAAGGTTCTTACCAACTTTAACCTCCATGGGCCAGCCGTGCTTCTCAGCCGCTGCTCCGATTTCAGACACAGGGTGAGCCAGGTCGGGGGTGAAGGGCCCGTTGATGTGGGGCTTCAGCTGCAGACAGGAGCAACACAACATTCAAGATACTCATTCTCAGATAAACCTCACTCTGCAATTAGATGTTATGAAGAGAACCTCTCCCTCAAACACTCTGCAGCAAATGATGGCCGTTATGTTTAGTTGTAAGGGTGAGGGTGCAACGTGTATTTTAGAGACGTCATCATGTTGCTACCAAGAACTGGATCTAACAACTGATTATTTATTTTTTTAAACTCACTTTTTTACTAGTTTCTTGTTATTTTACACATTAAATATTAGAAAACAATCCAGTTTATTTGAGCAAAATATAAAAAAACTCCAAGGTAAATAAAATGCTCTGTGGTAAAGTCTGGTCTCCCCTCATACATCTCGTGCTAAATGACGCCTGGTCAGAGCACTCTCTTTGATGTCTCTCCCTTCATGTATTTCATGTTCCTGCTCTGCACTTTGAAGTATCCAATGAAAGCCGAGCGATCATAAAAAAGGAAAAGAAACAAGGACAGACCTCGTCCAGATTGAGCTCGATGAGCTCGTCGTACTCGCAGCCTTCATCAGGAACCAACAGGTCGGCGTATTGATCGGCCACGGCAGCGATATCTGCGAAGAAACAATTTTGTTCAGTATTACCATAATATAATATAATATAATAATACTCTTTGGAATTCATTTTCTTTCATAACTTAAGTTTTATTCTATTTCTGAAAAATGGGCATTACAACTTAAGAAACTAAACTGCTGCTCTATGTGTGCCCTGAACATTTCAATAAACAAAAATAAATACATATATTGTAGACTAAAAGCCCTCAACACACCTCCCCGTCCGGTCTTCTCCAGGTACGTCTTCATGCGATGGTTGTAGGGGAACACTGAGGTCGTGGCTCCGATCTCTGCTCCCATGTTGCAGATGGTGGCCATTCCTGAACACAATCAAAACAGATGAATATTAAACATAGAAAGACACGGCTAAAGAAACTAAGTTATTCAATTGTAATAACGTGTGTAACCGACCCTGCTCTGCTAAAATGCTTTTATTTATTCTGTTAAAGGTGGGGTGGGTAAGAATGGAGAAACCGGCTCGAGTGTGCTAGAATTTGAAAAACAAATCTGCCCCTTCCTCACAGAGCCCCTCCCCCAACACACACCAACGCGCACATGACCAATGAGGGCACGAGATCAGTGTGTGCCCCGATGGAAGGCTGACAGGCAGGTAGGCCATCCAGTTACTTTAGCCGGCTCAGATGATTGGTCGTGCTTTCTACAGCGCCACGGCTTCCACAGAGGATATTTTATTATGGATTTATTGTCAAAGCATTTCATGTATTCATTGCTATCGGGATGTTAAGAGCATTCCATGGAATACAACAAAAAGTGTTTCGGAAGAGAATTACCTCCCCCGCCTTTAAATATTATATTATTAATTTATTTATTTCCTTATTTTAACTTGCAAATGTTTAACTTTATTTCATATTCTGTTTAACCATATTATTATTTGCCATTTGAATGGAAAAGTCCGATGTCCGGATATGTCTTGATTTGTAAAAATGAAAAATAAACAGTAAAAACAACAACAAAAACTCACCAGTGCAGGAGATGGAGTCGACTCCTGGTCCGTGGTATTCAACGATGGCTCCCGTTCCTCCCTTCACGGTCAGGATGCCGGCCACCTTCAGGATGACGTCTTTCGGAGACGTCCAGCCTGAGAGGGAACCCGTCAACTTCACACCGATCACCTGAGCGGCAGAGACGGGGAGTTTATTATGGTTAGGAGGTCCAATAAGACGCAGACACATGCACAAATTATTGCTCTTTTTGCCCCATTATGTAAGAGACAATAGCCCTTTCCGATTAGACATCGTTAAGGAATGGATTGTCCACTAATATAGGTAAGGTTTACCATAGGTGCTGGACTTTTTCTTCCTCATTCATTACTTCAACCACATCCTGTCTCTTTCCTTCCAATCATAATGTGTGCTTTTCTTCTGGGCATCAATCTGTAGTTAATTATGTAAGATTCCCAGAGCTGGCCAGTGAACCGGAAAGAGTGCATGAGTCTTGTACACTAGTGTGCATGTAAGCCTCG
The DNA here is from genome assembly GCA_036324585.1 of Champsocephalus esox. Classification (NCBI taxonomy): domain Eukaryota; kingdom Metazoa; phylum Chordata; class Actinopteri; order Perciformes; family Channichthyidae; genus Champsocephalus; species Champsocephalus esox. Next base: position 5,904,343 of record CM070485.1, on the reverse strand, counting down.
TTTATAAGACAGCTGACATTGCTTTCTGCTAACCTTAGGGCACTTGAGCTCCCAGGCGATTCCTGCCATGACGTCGACAGCGTCTGCTCCTCCGACTCCGATGCAGATGGAGCCGAGCCCACCGCCGTTTGGTGTGTGGGAATCTGTGCCGATGAGCATCACTCCTGGGTAGGCGTAGTTCTCCAGGATGATCTGTTTTATATCAAATCTTAAAGTTAGCATGCTAATTGAGTTACAGTGGCCTCAATGTTTGTCATTTTTCTGGAAACAGGTAACAAACTTAAGGAAACGTAATACCTGATGGATGATTCCAGAGCCTGGTTTCCAGAAGCCGACTCCGTACTTTGCTCCAGCGCTGGACAGGAAGTTGTAGACCTCCTCGTTGATTTCCTAGGACGACAACCATGGTGATAACTCTGGTTAACATATGGAAGCCCATTGACTTCAGTGATAGAAGAAAAAAACAGATACAAAATGTAATTCAGTCTATTAATAGCCGCTTTCAGAGCAAGTGCTTGGCCGTACTTAGTTCCCAGCACTTAGTTTCCCCCACGCCGACACCTCCTCATCTCCACCGCTCCCATGTTTTCTTTTGTGTTGCCATAAGTTAGTCTCTCTCCATTGGTGCGCGGGGCTAATGCTAATGCTAATAATGCTAATGCCAGCAAATACAATGGCAGCTTAAAAAAACTTTTCCGAGTTTTACGGGGCGTGGTTTGCAATCCGCCAGCCGATCACAAATTGGAACCTTTTCCTCCCAAAGTCCCACCTCTCTAGCAGGGACTAAAAAGGGGGGGAAAGTTCTCATGAACTAAGTTCTCTTTTTGGTGTGAACGCAAAATCCCAGGAACTAAAAGGGAAAAGTCCTTGGTGTGAAAGGGCCTAATGACAAACTCATGAAACAATTATTTAATTATCCTTTTGCAATACTTCATTTGACAAAGTTTGCCTAATTTTCTTTTTTAGATGCCAAGTCTCGTATCAGAGTATTTAATTTGGAGAAAGTTCATAGCTAATCTGTAATATTATTATAATTTGTAATTCTCATTATTACGAGATGCTAAGTCCTTATTTTAAGTCTCATTCTAATGACTAACTGAATCTTCTTTATTTCATACAAATGAGCAGAAATGAGCTGTGAAGTCACATCTTAGGAGTACAAATACTGGTTTAAAATACATATACTTGTGAGGTCCCTCACCTTTGCCCTGGCCAGATCCTTCTCCCCTCCGGTCTGGGCCTCGATCAGGTGGTCGCAGTGGATGGTGGAGGGCACGGCCACCCTGGGCAGGCCGCTGCTGATGAACTGCAGCATGGCCATCTGGGCCGTGGCGTCCTGCATGGCCACGCGGTCGGGCCGCAGACGCAGGTACGTGCGCCCGCGGTCGATCTCCTGATTCTTGGGGTCATCGAGATGTCCGTACACGATCTTCTCTGACAGGGTGAGGGGCCGGTTGAGTCTGGAGAAGAGATATTAAATCACATTTAGTTTATTGACATTTTTGTTTTAGCTGACTGGCTTTCTATTCATTTATTTGTTTCTCTGTTTTTGTTTGTCTTCCGTCTGTGGGATTTTGCCCTGGTGTTAAGCAGTATTTACATTGTTACCTATTTCTCTGTAAAGTGAAGATTTGTTTACCTACTTCTTATACATGCTCTGATAGAATAAATGTATGCTGTTGAAAAAACCCAATAAACTAAGTGAGTTTTTTTTTAGTATTCACTTTTAATTATGAGTTTTCTTTTTTCTTTTTATTTACTTTTTTTCCTTCTACAAATTAGATAGCAGCTAAAGAATTAAGTCGTGAGAATCTGGGGGTCAGGCTGACTATCAAGAGTTTATAAAGGCTACAACTTTGGTGAAAAACTATGGTGTTCAAGGACAGACAAACAGACATCAAACGACCACACAGAGAAAGGAGTGTTTGGAAGAGACTGCGAGTTGAACCAGAGCAAATAAACATCAGATTAGGAGCAGACTGACCTCGATCGCACAATGTCAATGTTGGATTGGAGCCGCTCGTAGTTGATGAAGGAAGTGGGCTCAAAGCGACTCATAGACACTTTTGCGTTGGCTCTGTACGCTGCAGATATATGCAGGCGCCGCGCACCATTACCCAGCACCAGCTGGAGACAGGAACAACAAGAAAAACACAAGGATGAGCAAATCAATCATTCACGGTAATTCAAGAGTCAAAACATACATTGGAAATCTAATTATGGGTTCATTCACAAAAAGAAATATGCTGGTTAAAGTACTTTATATTTAGGTTATGTGGTATTTTTACGAGTTGGGATGCTCAGATTTAGTTTGACTTATGTATTACCGGAGTTTATTCTATTGCTCTGGTTTTCCACAACACCATACAAGGCCAGGTAAAAACAGTAATTCAGTACAATGTAATTGCCTAGGCAACATGTCATTTCCCAAGCCTATAAACACATTTCTTATTATGTCGATTTCAGCAGAACGTGATCTGCTTTTCTGGTATCTTTCTTCTACATTATCCAGCTCAATGTAGAAATTAAACTCAGGTAGACTATCCCTCAATTAGACCTCCAAATGGTTCAGATATAAACACCTAGTCATTATTGTGTTAGGTGTAATAAAACGAGTCAAATCTTAACAGTAAACTGTTGGCTGGACATACGGATGAAGAAGTACTCAGATCTTGTACTTGAGTAAAAGTAGAAGTATCAGAGTGTAGGAATACTGTGTTACAAGTAAAAGTCCTGCATTCAAAATGTTACTCAAGTAAAAGTACAAAAGTATCAGCATCAGATCCCATTTCAAAATCATACATCAAAAGTTGTAATCACTTTACATGTTGTATTTAAATAAAACTAATTGTAAATGCACAGCTCTGCATATGACACACCCTGTTGACACATCATGCTGAATGAGAAAACCTTTCCAATAGAGCATGTGCAACTACATCAAAAAAGAAAAACTTTTTTGATGTAAAAATCTTTAAATTAAAATATATATATATGTTGTCTTTTTTCACAAGTTGCTCCCCTGAGTGCCTGCTGAGAGCTCTAACCTTGTGGTTAACCTTGCTATTTAAACCCTAAACTCAATGTATCGATCTAACCTAGCTGTGAACCTATAAGATCTGTTTGTGAAGATGGTAATTTAATACAAACAGAGACATTAACAGTTTTTTATTAGGCTGGTTTTGGTTGTTTTCCATTGAGGACACGGTGACCTGGGCAACCAACCGGTGACCGTTACTCTCTCATTTACCCTTACAAATCCTTCTAACAGCTTTAAAAATGCCAGGTAACCACTACAATTAATACAATAAAGGTTAGATAGTCGGTTACATCCTTAAATGGCTTATAATTATGGTTGAATTCGCTAATTTTCCTCTCTTACCTGGAGCCGGGCGGCAGTTAGACAGTAGGTTGCCATTTTGTTCACTGACAAAGACGTGACGGCCGGTTGTGACGTCACAGTTTTGTAAACCGGCGGTCTCTCAGGTCCTTAACGGACTTTTTTTCTTTCTAGTTTAGTAATTAATTTAAATTATTTACAACATTTGATTTTGACGTAGAATAGACTCAATGAGTTAATATTATTTTAATATTTGAAATAATACAAATAATAACATTTTATTCATGCAATATAGAATTGTAATGTTGGATTACGTTTTATACACCTGTAAGGATGTGGATCGTTTTAATTATTTGATTTTTTTATTTAGAAAATGAATATTTTATGCACGTCAATATTTTAATGACATCAATTATTATCGTATTATTTAAAAAAGGGAAACAAATATATAATAAGCAAGATATTATTAATAATCTTTGTCATTTATCTATATGTATTGCAGCCGCTAGGTGGCGGTAATGAAAAAAAACCCACACTCAGTTCCCCGGTCAAAGGTGGAAGTTGAACCAGTAGCGCTCTCCTTACGTTTCTTACGTTATCCCACAATGGCTAAACATCATCCAGATTTGATTTTTTGCAGAAAACAAGCCGGTGTCGGTATGTTAAAACCTCTTTAATTTCATGCACTGTTTTACGTTTGTATCTGTGTTGAAGCCTGGTGGCTTATATTGTTGTTAAACTCGTGCTAGCATACCATGCTAACAGTAACAGCATGGATTTCATTGAAATAACGTTAGCAATGATGTTAGCTTCTTAACTTCTACCTCACTAATATTAATGTTATTGTTACAGTTATGACTTCAGTGTAGTTAATAAAGAGTTTTACTGTAATTATGGGTAAAGAATATTCACTCTAATCCAACAAAGTGATGTGATCTAACCCTGACTGTCTCTGCTTTGTTTTTATTCCACAGCTATTGGGAGACTTTGTGAAAAATGTAAGTGTTTCCTCCTTTAGTTAATTTCATAATTAAATGTTTTTTCTAAGTGTATGGTACATATTTAAGTATGCTGTCATATTTGTCCACACTTGTGTATCTGTTAAAGTAATGTAAGTTCTACATTTGTTCAGAGAATTCACCTACAAAGCTGAAAACAGACTTCTAGATTCCTGTATTATACACTTAATTACATGAATATTAAAGACATTCTCTATTAATTAACCTTAAAATAACATTAACAACAACAAGTCATCATTACTGTTGTGTCAAACCAATTCATAGCTTATTACACATAAGCTTTTTTACATTGCATTTGTGTTGTGAAAGTTGTCAATAACCACACTTATTTCCTTTTTCATCACAAAGCTATAATTGTATTTCTGTAATTATTGTAATTAAATATATCTGCATTTAATGTAACATTCATTTAGTTGCTGTTTCCACAACGGCAAAGGATGTGTTATTCATCCCTGTATTGTACTCTCTTATGTCTAACACTTCCTGTCTCTGCTCCTCCTCTCAGGTGACGGTAAATGTGTGATCTGTGATTCCTACGTGCGGCCGTGCACGCTGGTGAGGATCTGTGATGAGTGTAACTACGGCTCCTATCAGGGGCGCTGCGTCATCTGCGGAGGGCCCGGGGTGTCCGACGCCTACTACTGCAAAGAGTGCACCATCCAGGAGAAAGATGTGAGTGTCTCCTTTAAAAACATTTACTTATTCTTCATCTGTTCTCTAAATGATGTTTTATTCAAGCCATGTTTGAAAGATAGATATATGTGACACAATTACTGGACCAAAAATACACTGTGTTCACACACATGTAAATAATATGTACACATAACCAAATATGTATATATGTTAATTTGAATTAATTTCATATTTTATAGTTATTTAATCATTTACATTTGTGTCTTTGATTTTATCCTTCATTTGAATCTGTGTGAATCTGTTTTCATCTTTACCCTGTTGCTGTTAAACTACTGAATTTCACAAAAGGGATTAATAGAATAGAATCGGAGGGATGAAACCCTCTTTAATGGTCTCGCATGCAGAGCACACAGCACACACATTACACTGCATTTAGCTGGCGACTTACAATAAGTGCATTCGACCAACAAAATGCAAACTTGAAGAAAACAGAATCTTCACACAGTGATATGTGTTCTCTGTTTTTAACCCATCCTAGTACCAGGAGTCTAGTACTAGGAGCAGTGGGCAGCTAGTGTGCAGCTAGTGTACAGCTAGTGTACAGCGCCCTGGGAGTGGTGGGGGTGGGGGTTAGTCCGGTGCCTTGCTCAAGGGCACCACGGCTTGACTTGAACCGGCGACCCTACGGCTCCTAGTCCATGCCTCTACTGACTGAGAAACTGCCGGACAATCATAATAATAATAATAATAATAATAATAAAGGTCCATCTTATCTCATATAGATGGATCATTTATTGATTCCGAATTGGGAAATTGTTGAGTTAGAGCACATGTGAGAGCTTTGTTACCTGCAATGGTTAATGGTGGACTTTTACGGAGCAGCTGGAAAGATGTTTTCTAAACTGTCTTGTTCCGTTTCCTTCACAGCGAGACGGCTGTCCTAAGATTGTGAACTTGGGCAGCTCGAAGACAGATCTGTTTTATGAACGGAAGAAGTACGGCTTTAAGAAGAGGTGAAGAACCCAAGACCCCGCCCGTCCAGTCCGTGTTTTAGTTTTTCAGCTTTTGCAGAATTTTTTTCATCTTCAAGAAACGTTTTTTTTTGACTTGTCAATAAAACTCTGTTTTATACTTCTGTCTTTGAGTCTCTCTGTTTTTAATGTTATCACATCACCTATATACAGTCACTTAATATTTGGTTACTAAAATGTCAATCCTATGTTTACCATCAACATACAAACAAAACACGTCATTTGATTTAAAATATAACTTGTATGTACAGATGTTGTACTTCTCACCCAGGCTTCATCCAGTGGCAATTCGTTTTGTATTCAATATTCTTATCTTTCTTCATGGATAATTGAAGTGTGTGGGGGAATCTTCTGAAGCAATGGGACTCGGAGAGACACGAGGAGAGCTGGAGCTTTGATGGCAAACACTGACGGTTTATTTGGAGCTTCGGCCGGAGAGTTCACAAGACATGTCACGGGCCACGAGTTGAGATGCCACCATCAGTCCTGAAGCGCCTCCTGTAGCTCCAGGTTTTGAACTATCAGAGTGTGATAATCAACATTCTTCAATAGATCAGCTGAGGACACTGAATCACATCTGTCGTCGCTTATGGCTCGGGGTCATCTACACCCCGAGAAGGATGTGTTCCAGGTGTCCCACAACAATAGCTATCTCTGACCGAGAGCTGCCCGGTCACAAACTGGCAACAACAACTTGCTAGGGCAGCCCCTCCTTACGGGGAGATACCGGCTGCTGAAGGTTGGTCAGAGGGCGAAGGAGGACATGCAGGGCGAATCATTCCCCAACAAAGTGCATCCATCTATTATTGATTTTGTGAATTTATTAGTAAGAATCCTGTACACAAACGTCACAGGTGAAATGTTAGTACAATAACAAGTTGTATTACTATACAAATACGCTTTACATCTTAAACCAGAGTGGAGTCTGGATGTATAATCTTGCTTGAACACATCTGATAGAAATGGCTGTAAATAAATATATTTTTTTCCTATATGTTTCCCGGAAATAAAAGGGTTACCATTTAAAAAATAATTGAAGATTTGACAGGACAAGTGTGTTGAAAATTAAAGTACATAATATGGCATTTATTTGAGAAACAGTTTTGTATAGGTCTTCACATATAGAGCTGTCCATGGCCAAGCCTACATTAACGACCTGATCCACCCTCACAGCCAGGGCCGGCCCTGACCAATTTGCCACCCTAGGCAAGATTTTGCCCCCCCCTCCCCCAAATGCAGACACTCACTATGATTTGCGCGTGCACGGTTGTGGCATGACCACCAACACAGAAAGATATGGACACAAGATGTGTGCAACTGTATTTAGTTTCCTATCCATTTGAACATGATTTAAGTGGGGGGGGCTCCTCTAGGGGGGTCCGGGGGCATCCACCCCTGGGAAGACTTTTTTTTTAATATTGAAGTTAAAAGCATCAATCTGGTGCACTTTGAGAGCAACATTAGGAGCTCTATGGATACATCTCTCAACATCCAGATGAAACAGAACTGTAAGCAGATTTTCTTTTTCTTTATGGATACTTTTACAAATCACTCCCCTTTCAAACTGTATTCTTGTTTATTAATAAAAACACATTTTTTGTACTGTCAGTATTTTAAACCTGTTTTTCACCTGTTCTCTTATTTTGTATAACTCTAATGATCATATAGAGGTGTGCCTTTGCCTCACTGAGCTGAGGCTATCAGAGCCGCTCAGTCTGTCAGGAGAGAGCTCTCTAAAGCTCTCCCCCCGCGGCCGCTTACACAGTACATTCCAATGTTAATAAAAGCACACAGAAGCTGTGTACGTTTTTTGGGAGTTTGATTTATTTTAAATGAACACAAATACAAACATTAAAACCTATAGTTGCACACTCAAACCATTATTTCAACAAAAGAAAAATGTCGCATAAACCTCTGGTTTTTACTGGGGCTGGGCGGTTCAACTTGATTTGTTGCTTTATAAATAAAGTTGTACTTACTTTTGTCTATGGACATCTGTAAAACTTTTTTCAATTCAGTAACTGCTTAAATCTTATGAAACATTATGTAAAAAAAAAGATGAGACTTTCTCAATAAGGCTTTATTTGTACATACAAGACACAAAAGTTAGCTACACACAAAATGCCAAGGCGTGTTTTACAAAGAAATACAAAAGCAAACCTTCAAGGTGGAAATCAGAAGCAATCTCTATTACAGCTAAAAGCAAAAAGCACTCGTAATTCATGCCAAAAATAAACTCGAAACCAAAAGATGCCACTTTTTATGAAGAAAGTGTCAAATGTCATGAAGAAGAAAAAACATGATAAGGAACAAATAAGCTGTTCTTCAAACATGGCAAAAAAAATGGCCTTATATTGCACTCATTTAGGTAAAGTCACTACGTCTAAGCTTAAAAGCAAAGCAACACAAGAACAACAGAGCTTCCCTTATGGCAGAAATTGGGCAGTAAAATAAGAAAGATATTTGTTGATGTTTTTGTTAAACAACATAATCCCTGTAAACGGGAAGACTGTGCACGGGTAAAGTCTGCATTTATTAAAGTTCCCTGGTTTGTACACAAAATGAATGAATTAATTAATTCAGACACAAATAAGAAAAGTAGTGAACACTCTTCTTACAATCTAGAATGCACATTTGCCCCAGTCAAAGGTTTTTGAATACTTAGTTTTGGGAACAATTCAAGCAGCAAATAAAAGGAATTAATGAAATATTTTAAGAGCAGACAACATGGGCTTAGTGAGTGAGTCGTTTCCCCTCCGTCGTTTAAAGGTGGGGTAGGTAAGTTTCAGAAACCGGCTCGAGATACACTTGTTGTTATATTCCATGGAATGCTCTTAACATCCCGATAGCGATGAATATCTGAAGTGCTTTGACAACAAATCCATACAAAAATGTCATCTGTAGAAGCCGTGGCGCTGTAGAAAGTACAACCTGGCCTACCTGCCTGTCAGCCTTCCCATCGGGGCACAGACTGACCTCGTGCCCTCATTGGTCATGTGCGCGTTCGTGTGTGTTGGGGGAGGGGCTCTGTGAGGAAGTGGCAGATTTTCTCCGGTTGTGTATTTTCAAATTCTAGCGATCTCGAGCCGGTTTCTCGAAACTTACCTACCCCACCTTTAAGTCCCGTTGGCACCAGATTAAGGCCGTTTCTCAACGTCGAGTATACCTGCTGCAGAGCCACCATTTCAAGTATACTACGTCATCGAGTGGCGCCGAATGCTGGGCATTTAAACGGTCTTTCGGCGCCACTCGATGACGTAGTATACTTGAAATAGTGGCTCGGCGGCAGGCTTACTCGACATTGAGAAACGGCCTGCCAGCATTTCAAAACATGCGGCTTTACGGATGCAAATGTCAACGAGAGGTTTTACATTTCAGGAATTTACTCAAACGTCCTCTTCCACCGCTTGAAATGTATCCAAAACTTACAGTGGTCCAAAAACTCAACTTGCTCTGAATACATTTTTAACATAAAAGCAAAACATAAAAAGCCTAGAAAGTATTATTCCAGGCTACATCTATTTACAGTACATGCATCGGTGGATTTTAAACATCCGAAAGGTTGTTGACGTAAATAGACGAGTAGAAGAGAGGTGAATATGGCTGTACTGTTCCACTGTAATGCCCTGAAGTAGCTTAAAGGGATAGTGGTAATTGAACCCCAAATAGTTTCGTTTTAACTTATATACAAGCATAATTACGTACCAAAACAATCATACCTGATTAATTGCCTTACGCATGTTAGAAGCACTTTATTGCAGCTTCCTCAAACTTTTTTAGAAACGAAATGATCGAGTCAGCCAAACCGGAAGTGAGGAAAACTCAGGAAGACGAAACGATAACAAACCACGGCGTCTATGCAGAATGAACGTGGAAGGGCAAATATACGAGACAAAGAAGAAGGATTGTACGAGGTATCCCGTGATGATAGCGAGTCAGAAACATCCTCTCGGCTTTCCTGCGAAAATGTAGTTTTAGGAACTGAATCTGAATCCGGTTCAGTAAGCGACGATGGTGAGAATATTGAGCCAGACGATGGACCATTACGTCCTTATTTGTTCGAGCCCGAGGTGACGGAGTTAGTTCACGGCATGGGCAATGGCGAGGATGACCAGGACCAGGCGCCAGATGATGCACCCCTACGCACAAATAATCTTGACTGGTAGGTCTCTAAGCATAGCTCACGCTAGGCGCTATATTATATATTGCAAAAGTTGGCATGCATGCACTGTTGGCCTATGGCTATGCCAGAGGATGACTGCATGTAGGGTACATTTCATAACATACCAGGTTCACATACATTATCTTGTCACATTTATTATTGTATATGTAACAGCCTTATGGGCATTAATTACATGAATAAATGTAAATGAATTGTATACTAGCATGATATACAGCTAGAGCCAATCGGTCTTTTGACGTAGTATGGTCCTAATCCTAGGCTAGCCAGGCTGCCTGTCAGGTGTAGGCTGTACTCACAGTACTGTTAGTCTATCATGTCTATATGATGATCAGTGTACACATTCGACACTGTGTACCGGATTATCGGATGGCGAGGCCTCCGGTCGCCTCATCGACAGGCAATAAATGGCGTTGTACACAATGGTACGGGCTAATGATGCATTAAATCAGCCAGAACACATAATAAAATACTCGTGCCTCGTCCAACGTTTGTGCCCGTCTGCCTTTGTTTTCGTCATCACCCGAAGATTCCCGAAGTATTTCGTTTCATTGAGAGGGCGTGGTCGGGAGCAGTAAAATTGAAAATAAAATGAAACTAGGCGCATGAAATTTAAAAAAATGGTTTATTATGCTTATTTTTAATAAAAATACATACGTTAAACCCAAAATTCGCAGATTTCCACTATCCCTTTAAGTTATTGGAAATGTCGAAGATAAAACGGTTTTGTGGGCCAAGAAAAGCCCTTCACAGAATCTGTCACATGATCGAAAGAAAACGTCTCCATCACAAATGATCTCTTTCGGCATTAGAAACATGATAAAGTACACTCCCTCTCGAAGGCGCACTCGAATATCCTCTCACTCACGTGGATGGTAAATCTTAAACAAAATAAAAGTGAGACGGCTGGGTCTGGGACATGCTGCTGCACCTCCTCTTCGTCCTTTGATAGACTCTCGTTGGCCCAATCGATGGTAATTTATTTTTTCGTTAGAAGAAATAAATTAATAAACAATGGCCGTCTATTGGTCTTCCAGCGGCGCACTTTAAAGAGAAGAGAACAAGCAGAGGACGAGGGGGAGACATTAAAACAGCAGAAAGAGTAAACACAAACAAAAACAAACAAAATCTGGAGCTGAATGTCGTTTCCAAATTCAAGCTTTGAACGCGTGTCGTCATAAATTAGAGATTGGAAGTGATTTACGGACGTCTCCATGCTTTAATGTTCAACAAGCGCTCTATTTGTTCTCGTACTGCCTGAGATGCAGCACCTCTTTTCACCCTCTGTCGGACCTAACTTAGGGCTCAATCCCAAACCATGTCCTACCCACTATCCCTACACTCTACCCCTACCCTTACACACCATCCCTACACACTACCCCTACCCTTACACACCATCCCTACCCTTACACACTACCCCTACACTTACACACTACCCCTACCCTTACACACCATCCCTACACACCATCCCTACACACTACCCCTACCCTTACACACTACCCCTACACTTACACACTACCCCTACACTTACACACTACCCCTACCCTTACACACCATCCCTACCCTTACACACTACCCCTACACTCTACACACTACCCTACACACCATCCCTACACACTACCCCTACACACTACCCCTACACACCATCCCTACACACTACCCCTACCCTTACACACCATCCCTACACACTACCCCTACACACCATCCCTACACACTACCCCTACACACCACCCCTACACACTACCCCTACCCTTACACACTACCCCTACCCTTACACACTACCCCTACACACTACCCCTACATACCATCCCTACACACTACCCCTACCCTTACACACTACCCCTACCCCTTACACACCACCCCTACACACTACCCCTACACACCATCCCTACACACTACCCCTACCCTTACACACTACCCCTACCCTTACACACCATCCCTACACACTACCCCTACACACTACCCCTACATACCATCCCTACACACTACCCCTACCCTTACACACTACCCCTACCCTTCATCCCTACACACTACCCCTACACACCATCCCTACACACTACCCCTACACACTACCCCTACCCTTACACACCATCCCTACACACTACCCCTACACACCACCCTACCCTTACACACTACCCCTACACACTACCCCTACCCTACACCCTACCACTCATCCCTACACACTACCCCTAAACACTACACACTCACGACACCCTACACACGACACCCTACACACGACACCCTACCCCTACACACGACACCCTACGACACCCTACACACGACACCCTACCCCTACCCTAGAAAAGCAGAATCGTTATTAATAGTTTTGACCGCAGAAAGAATGTTGTCTTTGAAACACAAACATTATGTATTAAAGCAGAATATTTCCTTCTACACAAAGACATCACTCAAAACCCACCTCTTCAACACTGCATTCGACCACTGAACACCCCTCCCCCCTCTTTGTTTTGTTGTTGTTTTTATTCTCCGTCAAAGCGTCTTTGAGTTTTTAGAAAAGCGCTATAAAAGTCTCATGTATTATTATATCTGATGTTCTGGAAAGAACAAGTTCAGTGTCTCTCTCCTTTGTCTAATGGTGAAGCATCCTAACCATGAAGTGTGTGGGGCTCTGAGGAGGAGGAGGGTCCGTTCTCTTTTGAGCCCGACTGACTATCGGCTCAGATTTCACCCGTGAGGATATGAGAGGTGTTCAGCTCTGCCTCAGTGCCTCCTTCCTCTCCTCTTGCTGACTGCATGTGTGACAGTGGATTTCACTTACAGGTCTCGTTTATAACAACACTGCCCAAAGAACGCTGCATGTGGGACCTGATACCGTCCGCTGTACAGATGTCCTTCTACGTGTGTGTATGTGTTCCCTTACAGCGCTCCGTATTTAGCCTCGTAGCGCCCCACTGTGTTTTTGTAGCGGGTGGACTCCTTCCGCAGGTCGGCGACTTCTGTGCGCAGCGCCGAGTTCTCGCGCTGCAGGAACGACGCTCTCACGGTGATCTGGTTCTCCTTTAACCTGCGGGCGTCACGGGAACGCTTGGCCGCCACGTTGTTCTTCTTCCTCCGGTGCCAGTACTTGTCGTCCTGGAGGAGAAAGGAGCAGCAGGTTGGACGGAGGAGAGACAGACAACACGAGGCTTTCTGACCTCGACCTGGTTTTATAGCCTTGTGATGTTATCGTTAGCTAAGCCCCAATCCGACCGTCTTTTGTGTCAACAAGAACACGAGAGACAGCCTGGTTTCTGCTGCGTCTCCTTCCATTACACCAGCTCTGCGATCACAAGCCAAAGAAAATGATTGTTCCAGGCTTGTAATTTATCAGCCAAGTCTCAAATGCCTGTACATGGAGCCGGGCGTGGAATGCGAGCCGCCTAGTGGGCCTGTATCTATTGTCGTTTCCCCAGTGTGTATCAAGTGAATTGGCTGTTTAGAAGACAGTAAAGCTGTTGCATTACATTTCTTATTGAAAACATTGATGAATGCCAACCTCTGAACATTCTTTCAACATGCTTTCAGGTTGGTCATAAAAAGTCCCACAACATATTGCTTATACAGCGCTATTCAATTAGTTTGGAATGCGGCCGGTTGATGAAAATGATCCAAAGCAAGGCGCCGGGAAAAAGATGGCTTGAGATATGAGCAATCATATTAAGAGCTTCAGATACAGTAAATACTACAAACAGCATAGTGGAGTGCATATATTGTGTTTAATTAAATCAAACAACATAGCCCCAAAGCCTTTATAGATCCAAATGGCAAGTTCAGAATTCAGTCGGCCTACGTGTGAAGCTAATTTAACCATCAACATCATTTCATTTGATTTCATTTAGCTGAAATTATCTAATCATTCACGCAGAGATGCAATACATGATAGTTTGTCACTACAGTAGCTAGTAGGTGGGTTGTCTCTACAGTAGCTAGTAGGTGGGTTGTCTCTATAGTAGCTAGTAGGTGGGTTGTCACGACAGTAGCTAGTAGGTGGGTTGTCTCTATAGTAGCTAGTAGGTGGGTTGTCTCTACAGTAGCTAGTGGGTGGGTTGTCTCTATAGTAGCTAGTAGGTGGGTTGTCTCTACAGTAGCTAGTAGGTGGGTTGTCTCTATAGTAGCTAGTAGGTGGGTTGTCTCTACAGTAGCTAGTGGGTGGGTTGTCTCTACAGTAGCTAGTAGGTGGGTTGTCTCTACAGTAGCTAGTAGGTGGGTTGTCTCTACAGTAGCTAGTAGGTGGGTTGTCTCTACAGTAGCTAGTAGGTGGGTTGTCTCTACAGTAGCTAGTAGGGTGGGTTGTCTCTACAGTAGCTAGTAGGTGGGTTGTCTCTACAGTAGCTAGTAGGTGGGTTGTCACTACAGTAGCTAGTAGGTGGGTTGTCTCTACAGTAGCTAGTAGGTGGGTTGTCTCTACAGTAGCTAGTAGGTGGGTTGTCTCTACAGTAGCTAGTAGGTGGGTTGTCACTACAGTAGCTAGTAGGTGGGTTGTCACAACAGCAGCTAGTAGGTGGGTTGTCTCTACAGTAGCTAGTAGGTGGGTTGTCACTACAGTAGCTAGTAGGTGGGTTGTCTCTACAGTAGCTAGTAGGTGGGTTGTCACTACAGTAGCTAGTAGGTGGGTTGTCACAACAGCAGCTAGTAGGTGGGTTGTCTCTACAGTAGCTAGTAGGTGGGTTGTCTCTACAGTAGCTAGTGGGTGGGTTGTCTCTACAGTAGCTAGTAGGTGGGTTGTCTCTACAGTAGCTAGTAGGTGGGTTGTCACTACAGTAGCTAGTAGGTGGGTTGTCACTACAGCAGCTAGTAGGTGGGTTGTCTCTACAGTAGCTAGTAGGTGGGTTGTCTCTACAGTAGCTAGTGGGTGGGTTGTCTCTATAGTAGCTAGTAGGTGGGTTGTCTCTACAGTAGCTAGTGGGTGGGTTGTCTCTACAGTAGCTAGTGGGTGGGTTGTCACTACAGTAGCTAGTAGGTGGGTTGTCTCTACAGTAGCTAGTAGGTGGGTTGTCTCTACAGTAGCTAGTAGGTGGGTTATCTCTACAGTAGCTAGTAGGTGGGTTGTCTCTACAGTAGCTAGTAGGTGGGTTGTCACTACAGTAGCTAGTAGGTGGGTTGTCTCTACAGTAGCTAGTAGGTGGGTTGTCACTACAGTAGCTAGTGGGTGGGTTGTCACTACAGTAGCTAGTAGGTGGGTTGTCTCTACAGTAGCTAGTGGGTGGGCACTCTGGCCAAAAAACAAAATAAAAAAATCTTAAAATAAATAAATAAGTAGATTACTTTTTAACATTATATTCAGAGGGCCAGTAAATATAACCCCTCTAGCCTTAAACCATGTTAACACGCTTTTTCAAAAGTTGCAGCATCAAGTGAAAATAGGAGCCAGTGTAAAGTATCTGCGGGACGGTTACCATACCTTCTGTTCGTCGGGCACCAACACCTTCTTGGCCTTCTTGATCATGGGTTGTGGCTTGAGCTCGTCGTCAGTGAACTTGTGTTTGCGAGGGTCAAACAGCTCGCCTCCGGGAACGCTCGACAGCACCAGGTCAGTGGGGTCGGGCTCGTAGTTCATCTCCACCTCGATCTCATCGGGGTCGATAGGCTCGGGGGTGTCTCGGTCACTTTCAGTGGTCACCTCTGAGCAGACGGAGGGAGAACGTGAGAACTGACGAATTAGACGGATGGAGATGAAGCTCCAGCGTCACATAATGGGTTTTTTTATATTTACAAAAATGTTCCTTTCTGCAATAACACACAAGCGCGGACATTCAACATATAAAAAGGCTTCAATTTACATTTGAAGTGCAAATTGTAGTCACATCTATAAAATAAAAAGTATGCACAAGCTGTTGGATTGACTACTTGAGTTCCTTGATGCTCGCACATTTAAAATCTGAAATAACCCTAGCCCCTATTTCTAAACACTACGACTTGTTGAGCCATCTTGCTTAAACAACTGGTTTTGACTATCCAATAACACACGAAGAGATAAATAAAACCTGCATCTCCTTCGTGTCTGATCCTCCAGGCTCCACTCACCTGCAGTCACATCACAGAGGATGTCAGAGTCGCTCTTGGTGATGATCAGAATGTCCTCCCCATACGTGTCCAAGTCCTGAATGGGAAGCAGGGACAGTGAGGAAGCTGGAGCCTTTCCCTTTCACCGTCTTCCCATCGGCCAGGCTGCTCTTTTGGGCGTCCACGTCGGGCAAGTTGGGGATGCCATTCTCTATGAGGAACTCCTCAAGGTCCATGTACTCCAGGTGGAAGTTTTCGCCATCATAGGGAATGGTTTTCTCCCAGATAGCCGGGGTCAGGGAGGCTGAAGGACCCATATCGCTGCACCCTCCATTAAGGTCAACATCGTTTCCCAGTAACAGCTTTTCCTTGTCTGTGTCTGAAACGCGGGAAAGATTCATATTTAGATGTAAGAAACACAGGACTCACAGTCAGTTTGGTTTTCCTCCCTTTCCAGAAGACCCGTCAGGTACGACACCCAACCATCAACCAGGTTTATGTTGCACCTTTCCACAAGCCTGTTTTCAGGCCTCAGGCTCGAAAATGACATTCCCAGAACTAATGACTATAACTTCACTTCTAAAAGGGGTAAATTAATCATCTTTTTTCTCAAAGCAAGGATAAACCTGTGAGTTGGATGTAGACAAGTCACAATTAATATGGATTTTTTTATTTTAAAGTAAATTCAGATTGAACATAGTAACAAAATGTAAATTATAGTGTCCGTCCAAAAAAAAAGAAAGACTTATAGTGAAAACCACCCTTGAATGATGGGATAGTAGACTAAAAGCTTTAGGAATCCAAACTATAACATATAATAAGAACCCTGTATCAAGATTGATGCAAAACAAGTGACATTTGACATTTTTAGAGAGGTTTTTTAAAAATACTTCTGGGGTCATCTGGGTGGATTTTCCATATTTCTGGCCCCCCTCGGTCGATTGTGATGATTGACAGCTCTTTCTAACCGTTAGAGCCAATAGGATCGAGGGGACGTTCCTAAAATCCATCTAAACATTACCCATTGGTGAATGAGTGATGCGTAGCCAGCACGCCCAAAACCGAAAGCTCTCATACACTCGTTGCAGCTATATATGAAAACTCCGTTATTGCCATAAATATGAAGATGGATCATCAGTAATCATTTCAAAGTGACACAGACACATTGGATTAACCTATGGACTAACCTTCAGCAGTGTTTTTATCGTTTTAATGCCATTGAACACAACTTTTGATCAGAATAACAGCAAAAGGTAAGACATTTCTCCCGTGTTTCCTTCCCCTGGCGCGAGCTTTGATCACTCAGTGATGATACTTATATTTCTAGAATCTGTGGAATCTCAGCTTGCTAGCTAATATCTTGTATGTGCAGATCCGATAAGTAATAAGGATATTTTACCTTGAGTTCTGTACTCAGTGTGTTAGCATTTTTTCACTCAGGGCTAATTCAGAGCCTTTGGTGGTACCCTTGTGATTAGTGTACCTTCGACGGCTCCCTAGTCAACCCCTCCACTCACATCCGTAACCTTGGCATCACCCTCGAGCCCACCCTCATTTGTCCTCCCTCACGTCAACCAGGTCACCAAAAAAACGCTTTCTTCCATTTAAAGAACATCGCCCGCATCAGACCCTCCGTCTCATCGACCGCTGCCGAAACTCTGATCCATGCCCGACTTCATTACTGCAACAGCATACTTTTTGGATCACCTGCATTCATAATGAAAACACTTCAATATGTCCAAAACTCAGATGCCCGCTTGCTCACCTTCACCCGACGCTCCAACCACATCACATCCTCCATGACCTCCACTGGCTCCCCATCAACCACCGCATTCACTTTCAAAGCCCTCAACAACCTTGCCCAGTCCGCCCTGCAGCCCATCAGGACACAGCTCCGGACCATAGACTGTATATATAAAGCTCCGGACCTGGGGTGACAGGGCCTTCGCTGCAGCCTCCCCCTCACTCCCTCAAAACTCACCTTTTCACTCTTGCCTTCAACTCCTAATCCACCAACCCCTCGCCCTTATTTCACCTAGTTTAGCACTTTACACTTTTGTTGTTATTTTTGTTTTACTTGCTTGTAAGGTTTGAGCACCAGGAAAAGCGCTTTATAAATGTAATGTATTATTATTATTACATTGTAAAAAAAAAGTCATTAAAAAACACGTTATACATATATAAAAAGAAGAAGGCGTAGTTTACAGTGTAACAAAAAAAGAGTGGCTTGTGTGAACACACTGTTCTAAACATATCGTGAACTCTCGTTCGGTTTGACCTAACATCGCGCTAGCTTGGTGCTAATGCTACATGGTTAGGTCCTTCCTCTAAATACGTTTACACGGAACCTACCGTCGTCGTAGTCCAGAATATTCGGTGGAGGCATGTCCATTATCTGCTTCAATACCACGGGGAATGAACTCGTTGTCCCCGAAGCTGTTTCCAGCGTGATAATGATCGGTTTGTCCGACATGTTTTCCCCCTTGTTGTTAACGTTATCTACGGAGTAACTGACGACTCGGCGGT
Source organism: Champsocephalus esox (assembly GCA_036324585.1). Classification (NCBI taxonomy): domain Eukaryota; kingdom Metazoa; phylum Chordata; class Actinopteri; order Perciformes; family Channichthyidae; genus Champsocephalus; species Champsocephalus esox. Next base: position 5,885,614 of record CM070485.1, on the reverse strand, counting down.
TAAATCCCGTTATCTCGATAACGCTAGCTCCACATCCGGTCTAACAGCTGAAAAAAGGGTCTATTTAATGTTTTATAATCCCGAAAATTGACGGTAAAATGTGGAAAGTCAAAACATCCCGTCTGCAGTGGAACACTCGGAAAACTAGACCGGTTATCGTCTGTCGTCGTTAAAGGTATCCGCCTAGTGTTGATGACTGGCCAATGCCATCCGGGTACTTTCTTCATGAATATTAATGAGAAAGGAGCCAATGGAAGTTGTCACATTCCAGCTGGCTGAGATCTCATTGGTTGAGTTATATATTCGTTTTCCTATAAAGATCTCTCTAGGGCTCTGCCACCGACTATACATAAAAAAAAACGTGACCAAAGCTATAACGTTGATGTAATCAACCTGCAGCGGATTCAATAAAGGTAATGCATTGATCCTTGTCAATGTCAACCACTTACGTTTGATCTGTGTGGGAGAAGTGCTCAGACAAGTAACTTTAGTAAAGAAGCAACATCCACTTGTAAAACATACTCTTATACAAGTACAAGTCCTGTAAGCATTAACCTTGAACTGTAAGTCAACTTTCAGGGATGGGATTAGTTAGGAGTATTAATGTCAGCAGTGTATTCATCTTCAAAACATATATAACACATGTTTCTTTGTGATCTACATTTTCTTTCACACTTTAAGCAAGATATGCAACATAAAGATAATGTATGTGTTTATTTTTGACTCATCTCCGCTCACATGCACAAACATGTGCAGCTGGCACACTTGTACAGTACAGGGCCGCCCCTCCCCAGGGTTGCGGTCTAATAGTCAAAAAATCAGTTCCTGTCGTCTATTCCTTGACCTCTGTGTGAAACGCCCAACGTTAAGCGATAGTGGATAGGAGAATTCAAAAAAGGATTTAGGAGAAGAGACTGCGGTGCTTTGAGAATCCGACTGCACTTTCACTATCCGACGTGTTTATGATAAGCCAGCGGACGTCATAAATGTTCGTCTGCTGCTGTGGGGAAACTACAGTTTTCTATACAGCGGACAACAACTTGGATGTATAATAAGTACGAGCAGGCACGTGCACACAGACATCAAAGTGGGCTTGAGCCCCTGCCCTTTTTCTTCCTCCAGAGACTTTCCCCCCCCTTTTTTTATTTTTATAAATGAATATATATATACTGTTTGCGCACAGTTTCCCTTTCCAAAAATATATTGATTGAATACAAAATTAAAATATCAGGTCGGGAGATTAGACTGAAGTTCTGTAGCTCTCCCTCCCTCCCTCCACGGCTCCTGCACGTGGGTGTGGAAATCAGCAGTCCCTCAGACAGACAGGTAGCAACACGGCACCTCCCACTTTACTGTTCCATGTTATGCTGGCTTTTCTTGGCTTATTTTGAAGGTGAGTGGAGATGAACAAATTACTAAACTGCCAGTGCCTCGAGTTTACAGCTAATTAGTTAAAATACAATAACAAATATATAGTTAACTAAGGCTAGCTAATGGATAAGTTAGCTCAAGGTTTAGCTAAGGAAATGTATCACGGGCATACAGGCTAATGTACTGTACTCAAGGGGAGACACTTAAAGTGAAAATAGTAAAAATGTGTATGTAATAACGTCATCACAATCGCCATATTGATATGCAAATTAGGCGTTAAAGGCCTAATTAAAATGCGCTAATTTGCATGCAGTTACCAAGGCAATGCAGGTGAAAAGGATAAAACAAAAAACACATCACCTCACAACTTCCCCAGATAGTTACTTACGTCAAGTCAGTATTTTCCCCTGAAATGTTGTGTTTAAATGCAGATTAGCTTTACATCTATAGATGAATTCAGACATGGTAGTACAACGAACACCATTTATATGCGTTTCTTGGAAGTTTTCTTCACATTAGAGTGAAAGAAAACATGGAAGCAAAATAGACCAAAATAACAAGTACATGAAAAAACTATCTTTTAGCTGTAAACAGTAACTTCATCATTTTGATTGTTGGCTGCTCATTTAATAACTATGAATTGTATTAGTTTGTTGTCTGCTCTTGTGCTTATTGAATACTTGAGTGCTTAATAAGCACCGTAACTTTCATGATATCATTTCTCGGTCATCATCGGTTGTTTCCGTGAACGGCCGACTGTTGTGTGACGGCAAATGCTGCGGCTGCAGGTAGGGATGTCCCGATCACCTTTTTTTGCTCCCGATCCGATTCCGATCATTTGATTTTGACAATCTGCCGATACCGATTTTTCCCGATCCGATCTTTATGCAATGTATAAAGAGAAAACAAAGGTAACAGATAACGGCTGGTCATCCAACGCGATGAGTTCAGCTATCGTGGCTGTTATTGTTTGGCCTTTTCACTGTTCTGGGGCAGTTTCTCTTTCCTTTTGAAAGCCTCTGAAAGTGTCGGTTGTTTCAGTGCCGCAACCAGGTCTGAAAACAAGCCCAAAAGAAGCAACACATACATGAAGTTGTGTAATTTTAAACCAAAACTAAGGCCTCAGGATGACTTTAAGACGTGGACATGGTCATTTTTGTTTTGTAACATTAAATAAAATAAAAATATTTTATATAAAAAAAATCCCGATCCCCGATCTTTTTCTCCCGATTCCGATCTTTTGAAAATCACGTGATCGGATCGGGACATCTCTAGCTGCAAGGCATTGTGGGGCAGCATTTTCTCCTCTCCTTTCGGTGAGGGAGGTCCAGTGGTTCCTAAGCTAAAGGAGGTTATAAAGGAAGTTTGAAACCTCCTTTCCTTTCATCTAGAGAATTGGAACGGCACTTATCATGGCTGCCACTGAGGGACTTCCGGGTCATTTCACTCCGGAAGGTTCCTAAGCTAAATGGACTATTGGAACGCAGCCCCGGTGTGTATTGTGTTTGTTTCCCCGAGAAACAAACACAATGGATTTCTCCATAGGATTTTAGAAAATAGCTCAAAATAAGATCTGTAGGAAACGTAGCTGTTAGATAAATGTACGTTTTGTTCAGCCGGATAATATCCACATGTCTACCCTACTTTTATAATTTTCGAATCAAAAATCTATTGATTAGATTAGATTTATGATAGATTTTTGAAACTCCAAGAAGATAAGGAGGACTTTTACAAAAATGTAATAGCGATTTTTGTCCAGAAGGATAGGCACATGGACTTAATCTTCAAGTCATCTTGCGCAGCTTACTTCCTGGTTTTAGGACGCCTCACTGCAGGGCTGAAGTCGAATAGTCCATTTAGCTTAGGAACCTTCCTAAAGGAGTGAAATGACCCGGAAGTCCCTCAGTGGCAGCCATGATAAGTGCCGTTAGAATTCTCTAGAATGATGAGAATGATAGGAAAGGAGGTTTCATACTTCCTTTATAACCTCCTTTAGCTTAGGAACCACTGGACCTCCCTAACCGACAGGAGAAGCAAAGATGCTGCCCCACAATGCATTGCAGCCGCAGCATTTGCCGTCACTCAACAGTCGGCCGTTCACGGAAACAACCGATTATGACGGAGAAATGATATCATGAAAGTTACGGTGCTTATTAAGCATTTTAAAACGTATGTGGTAAGTTGCCAAAGTGCTTTGTTTTGAACGTTCATCAGTATTATAATCAAAGAGAGAAATATGAACGTTAGTTTTCACTGAAATGATCAAATAAAGTCAACATTTCAGTCTTCACTGAGCTGTGTGGGGTTTGTTCAACTTCTAAAAGATGTTTGAATGGTGATATACACAGTGATAGATGTTAAGGACTAACGTTTATAATAAATACATCTGTATTGATTTTAAGATCTTTAGTTCATCAATCATACGTATTGGGATCATTGGTATTAATGTGGACCGGAGGGAGAGGGGAGACGAGCAGAAGTTTCACTTTCCTTTTTTATTTCAATTCCAGCTTTGGTCCTGAAGAATATGTTTCTCTGTTGTCCCACGTTCATAAAGCAAAGCAGCAGCATCAGAGCACGGTGCAGAGTCTCTAGATGAGTTCACAGCAGTCCCTCGTTCTTATTGAAACATCCATGTTGTAGTCCGCTGTATAGAAAACTGTGGTTTCCATGGTTTCCCCACAGCAGCAGACGCACATTCATGACGTCCGCTGGCGCATCATAAACACGTCGGATAGTGAAAGTGCATTCGGATTCTCTAATGTACCGCAGTCTCTTCTCCTAAGTCCTTTTGAATTCTCCTATCCACTATCCCTTAACCCCGTGACGTTTCACTCAGAGGTCAAGGAATAGACGATAGGGTTAGAACTTAGGAGCTGATTTTTAAACTATCCGACTGCAGCCCTGCTCTCTCGTCTCCTCTTCACACACACCACACTTTTCGCGGCACACGTACTTACAGCCAATCAGCTCTGAGTGATGTGAGATGACGTATGGTGGGGATGGCAGCACTTTGCCCCTATGGTCATTATTTTTTGCCACACACATTAAATAGGAAAATACTCTGAGCATGCGCAGTGTAGTTTTTGCAGTCACCGTTCACTTAGACAGTCAGAGGGAGGGGCAGGATCGGGTTTTGTCCCACATGGCTCTAAACGCTCAATAGGCACACACTGTAGACACTAATTAGAAGAACACATACTAAAACAGCAATGACGACGAATCAGATGATTAAACATGATCTTAAAATATATATATATATATTTTATTTTTTATTTTTTGTTTGCATTTTGTTGTAATCATTATTGTAATACTTTCTGCTGACACTAGGTGGGGCTGTGCCCCTAATGACCAGTCGCCACTGCAAAGGAGCCTCATTCACTTTACATTGGGGTTGTTTGCGTGGTGCCGACACGTAAATGTAACAAAGTTCGTGAGTCCACCACGCATTGCGGTGTTCAGAAGTCGTGGTGGAGTCACGCATTGTGGTGAGATCAGGTTGGTCCTGTCTGGCAAGTAAAACTAAGGATTTATTGATCTTCTAGAACAAGCTGACAAGCTCCATTTTAAGCGTGACTTTTGCAATTTTGCACATGACTGTGTTGAAAAGTCAGGATTTCATTCAACACAATAGGATTCATCCATAAATGCACACACACTTCGCTTTTTTCGCCATCTCATGCCGTCTTGTGCTCCAGAGATTCTAAATTCAACTATTGATCCGCGTCAGATTTGATCATGTGGCAATGTGACTCTCACAGTTCGTTGCCTACTTCTCCACAGGCTCTAACACCACAATCTAAAAATAGGGGGTAAGGAAGCCACGACTTTAAAGCATACGTTAGGAAATTCAAAAACACGCACACACTCGCTGTAATTATGGTGAGTGGGTTAGGTTTTATTTACAGTTTGCCGAGTGCACTTTCTCTGCAAGCCCTGAGAAAAGGACATTTTACAAAAGCAGAGTATCAGAAACAGAAGAAGCGGCAGGACGTGATATCTTCTCGGAAATTAAAGAACTAATAATAATAATAATCAATGTGTTCGTTTATGTCTCCATGCTTTAATGTTCACAAAGTGGGAGAGACACGCGCACACACACAGTACCAATTTCAACATATGAATTGCCGTTTTATATATTGTGGTATAATGTGGACATTTTTTACTTAACCTGTTCTACGATTTCATTTCATTCTAAAAAAACAGAAATACATTTATTAATAAATCGAGCTAAATCTGGGCGGCTGTCTAAAGCCTAGGAGCCCTGCTGTCAGCTGGCAACATTTCCCATTCAGATCACCTGACAGGATTAACGCAACAAGCACGCATTTCTGTGCCGTTGTTTATCTTCTTATTTGCTTTAAATCCGTTTGCAACTTACCCGTTTCTTCGAAGGTCGGCAGAGTGAACGGATGCTCAAGAAAAGCCCTGAAGATCTCCGGGATTTCTGTAGACATGTCGTTCTTCTTTAAATTACAACTAAGTCAACTAATGTTTAAAAGCTGGACATGAATCAACGAATAGAAGGAAGTATAAAGAGGCCGACTGTGGCTTACAAGTGCGCCACATGTATGGCTAAAATCAAACTTAAACAGGTCATATGCCTGGACTGTGAACCCAACAGGTTACTCAGCGCGCCCACTCCTGCAGCCAATCAGCAGCGTGCTTTCCCTTCTTAGTTTATCCTCAGCCAATCAGCAGTGCGCTTTCTCTCAGCATCGACGGAAAGGACGCCGATTAGTCAGCACATATTTCCCTCACAGCGTCGACAGCCAATCACGAGCCGAGCTTGGATTACCTAAGGTTACATAAAAAAGGGAAAGTGTAGACCCTGAACGTAGCAGTCTGTTACGTAAAAAATAAAATACGAACTACAATATTAACACATATAAACACCTGTAAATCCTCCCGTACGTCACACTATTTGGTGAGTTTTATAACAATTGTATGCAAAATATCATATTTTTATTAAAGTCACATTACTTTAGGGAGTTTAAAATCATTGTAAGTCCTCACTAGAGTAGTATTTCCTAAAATATCAACCATTGACTGATATATTACAGGGTGTCCTTTCTAAAGTAACATCTGTGCTATTTATATGCATTGGTACCGGATATGTACAGTAGTGTGTGTGCAAAGATAACACCATTTTAAATGTACATACAAATGTAAAAGTAGGATTTCTGCTGGATTTTTTTGTACGATACAGCCTTTAATACACTTGTTCTTGGCGTGTGGTGCAGTGGATAGGGCGTTGGTGTTCGGATCAGGGGGTCACAGGTTCAAACCCCACGCAGTCAGCATGTCGTTGTGTCCCTGGGCAAGACACTTCACCCCAAATTGCTCCTGTGGGGATTATCCACAGTATCGAGTATGTAAATCGCTTTGGATAAGCGTCTAACAAGTGACTGTAATGTAATGACTTGTTGAGGCATGTAGGCGATAGATCAGGTGCAATTTCCTACATCAATAGGGCTAAGTTGCACACTTTATTAGATGTAAAAGGACTTTGAGACAGCAAGAAAAGTCGACTTGAAAAGTAGGGCATGCGTTTCGTAACTTTATTATACGTGAACGATTGGAGAAAGAAATATCACTAACCTTCAAGTTGCAGTGACGCAGGAAGACTGGTCTGCTGTGAAAAACTGTGAAATCCAATCATATTTAGTTGGCATCTGATTGCATGCTTGAAGAAATAAAGAAAGAACACTTTTATTTCTAAAACAGTCCGTTTATTAAATGCTTTCAAGAGATTTGGTCCACTTATGATATCATGAACTTCCAACCAGGGAGGAGAAAAGGGGAAACAAAGTCGATAAAACATAAAAACAAAATGTAAAAATACAGTACAAAAGGAGGCCATTGTTTTTTCCACTTCTAACAGCCCTGGTGTCTTCGTCAGAGCTGCTGCAAACAATCTAAATAACAAATAACTCCTCACTGATCGAACACCAACAAATCAGGTTTTGTGTGGCTGTGTCGGTGTGCTCAAATGACACAAACTGTGGGGGGGGGTGCGTGTGAAAATAAACCCTGGACTGAAAGGTATGAATAATAAAATGCATCATTTGGTCAAATTTCTAAAATAATTTTTTTGTACTCTCTTTTGGAAAAGGACGTCCGGGTAATTCAACCGTATCAGCTGATCACACGGAGAGCCGTTTGAAGGGCGATACGTGAAGTTTAATGATTATATTATCATTATTTGTCTCTGCATTGATTGCGAAATGCAGGACCAGTAAGACGTCTAACGGGACAAAAGTAATGAGGCTCAACAACTCAAAATAAATCCATTAGACAGATTATCCATTAACCATAGTCTGTCGTTTGATAACCCCTCAAGTCAAAACCAAGGAGGTGATGTGTAAAGATTATCACGTGAGATTTATTATGTGTGCATTTTACGTATCAGAAATCTCCCTCCCCTTTAGTTTGTGTCATAATTCACCTTTTCTTTTTACCACAGAACAATGCAGGAGAAGATTCACAGCTATGTGTCCCGTGTGGATCACCCGTGTCTTTCTCCAACCACAGAAGATCCCCAAAATCAAATTTAAAAAATAAAGACCAACTTGTCGGTTTACCGTCGTTTTCAGACCACGTCGAGATCTGCTTTTTGAATATCCTGAAACAATGATTGAAGGGTAATTGAGTGAAACACTCTTCCACAGCCACAGAAAAATAAACGTCTCCACCATCTCTTATCTAAATTACCTTATAAGGGCGTCTAAGTATTATAATAGGTATCAGGTATCATATACTGTATATAGTAAGCAGGATTATACAATAGGGGGTATGTATCATCTTATATATCGAATAAGGCGCTATATGGGAGTATATATAGGCTACTATGTATGCTTTTAGTTTTCCATATCCGTCTTTGCCTGGTGAATTTTAAACAAGAACGCACAGCAATGGGCAGTGAGCGAGAAACACGTCATTATATTCCGTCAACGTCCTTTTTTTTTATCTCTGGCCGGCGCCCAAATAATCTTAAGGCTTACAAGCAGAGCTCAGACAACATTAAAATATACCGAGTGAAATGTCCTCTTTCTGCTCACTGCCTCCCTGCGCATACATACTCACTGTTAATTATTATATTCATACATGGATACATATATAAAGAGAGTTATACATTGCAATTAACATACATATATCAATAGCATATATCGAGAAGAAATAGAAATAGATAGCAGTCATTATCGTCATCATATTCATCATAATACTAGGAGTAGTAGTAATACGATGCCTCCAAGAAGCTAATATCAGGGGCTGTTCCAGAGCAGGGCTCGTTAGCAACAATTCAACAAAAGACTGCAGGGAAACTGACCTCAGATCTGGTGTTTTAGGAGAATACGATTTTGGGCATTAAGTCAGCTTTTAAGAGTGGGGTAACTAGGACACCGCTGCTTTGAGTGTTGCATGATTCCTTTATTTTGTATTTATCCAGAGAAAATTAAATGTAACATTAATTATTTTGCTAAAACGGATTTTATTTACTTCACATTTTTCTCCAATCTTAAAGCATTTTCACGAAATTGAAGCCATATGTGGATTTTTTGCAAAGTGAAAAGCAGATTCTCTTACGTTTAACCCACACTCTCAAATGACGCAGACAATGTGAACAAATAAAAAACGTGATTTCGTAATTAATTAAACGTTATCTCTGCTTCAACCCCCGTTAACCAAACCCCGTCTGGAACATCCCGCACAGAAGGAAAAGGATGACTAAAATAAAGATAATTATAAAATAAAAGTCACTATAGTCATCTAGTTCAGCGTTACAGGTCATATAGCAATACCTCAATAACAAGAAGTTCTTCTATGTAATCAATACAGGTTTCAGGTTATATATTTATTAAGCTTAACCGCTAAGTTATCAATTATTATTAGTAGTATAGCATTAAATATGTATAATATGTGTTATCTGAACATAGATCCATCATGGCAACCAATATCCTTCCTGTGTGAGTCTGTGTGTGTGTGTGTGTGTGTGTGTGTGTATATATATCCATCATGGCAACCAATATCCTGCATGTGTGTGTGTATATAAATCCATCATGGCAACCAATATCCTGCCTGTGTGAGTCTGTGTGAGAGTGTGTGTGTGTGTGTGTGTGTGTGAGAGTGTGTGTCTGTGTGTGTGTGTCTGTGTGTGTGTGTGTGTGTGAATATAGATGTGTGTGTGTGTGTGTGAATATAGATCCATCATGGCAACAATATCCTGCGTGTGTGTGGTGTGTGTGTGTGTGTGTGTGTGTGTGTGTGTATATAGGCACATTATGTGGTGAGAATGATTTCCCATGAATAAAAGGTTAACATTAGGAGCTACTTATAGCTATCGGGAACATAACACATGGAAATATGAGGAAAACAGGGTTTCCTTTTGAAGGCTGCAGGGGCATGATTGGTTTTTCGGTGAAATAATGACCCCAATTTAACTGAGAGCCTTACTCTATTCTTACAATCAACCATCGAAAATATACATTCTTAATATTCCTGCATCTCCTCTCAGCTATTTAAATGATATTTTTTCCCTTATTTAACTATTACAAACTCGTATTTTTTCATCACATAATTCACCTCACTATTATTCAGTATCATTAGGGTCATCGTTTCTTAACGGGCATCTGCGGTGTGCTTTACGTGAAAGTACATAATGGGCGCTTTAGCTACGACGAGCTGTAAGCCATGTGTTCTGCAGCCACAGGTGATAACATGGAGTTTCCACACATCCACTGCTTACGTGTCGTGTGTTTTATAACATAGCTACCTACCAGGAAGCCTTCTCATATCTATATCGGGGCATGTTTCCGGGGGCATATACTGGCATACATTCCACAACCACAGCAACCATTTCAATGACTAATTTCCCTAGTTTACATTCATTGCTTTCTACCAATATGGCAGACAATACAACAAGGAAGTACAACTCCCCTTGGAGGGAAAAGACAAATGCGCTCAGTTATTTTGACCCTCGAGTAATGCTCCCGTGAAGGAAGGAAGAGAGGGTCTGGTTGTGTCCACCGAGAGACCCTCTCTGAACATCTCTTTATTCTTCTTCAGCGTTATGGGCTTGGCTTTTCGTGGCACTGCAAAGTTACGATTTGAACTTTTAGCGCTTTTAATTCTGGTTGAAATTAATCACCAAGCTACATTTAAGAGCTGCGACCAGCGCGCCCACCCAATGCGCGTTTGCTCAATGCTGCGAGGAAGGAAGAATAAGAAAAGCGGCATCTGGTGGACACACACATCCCAAAGAGCGCTGCGGATCGTGTTTTAGTCAGAGCTGTCTGTGGAGTTTCTGCTGAAGGGGAACTAAAGGAAGCCGCGTGTAACTGCAGGTATTAAAACACAACGCTGAAGCCAGAGCTTTCTCTGTGTGTTAAGCGGTGCCTGTGATTGGTGTGAAAGTGAGTGTGTGTGTGTGTATTGTTGGGGGTGGGGTCAACCATTTTGTGGTGTGTGTGTCCATCTGTTCTCACACTCGATGTTAGAGGAGATCTGCAGAAACACTCAGAGGTCGTCGCCATCTGACATCCGCCGGCCGCCCTGAAACAAAACACACGTCACATGATAACTGTGGGGGAAACGTAGGAGTCAGGACTCTTCGCGGCTTTCACTCCAGCGCTTTCCCTTCTCGCTCCGAGCGGAGCTTTTCTGGTTCAGCTCCGGGTTCCCTTTTCTGCTCCCGCTCCGTTCACACGGCCCAGAGCTGCCGCTGCTGCGCCATGACGACGTCACCGTTTACGTGCCTGCTTCATAAAATACAAACCACGGAAATCCCTCACATCGACGACAACAACAATGGCCGATTACGAAACGACATGGAAGGCATCGGAGGACTTTACTTGGAACTTTACAAACATCACATGCGAGACTTCTTTGTGGTCTTCAGCATCTACTTCAACCCGCCTCGACGTAAGAGAGACGTAAGCGACGCCGCCTCTTAGCTCCGAAGCTCTTGCCTCTAGACCGACAATTTTTTGGAGCTGGAAGTGAACCAGATTCCGGAGCTAGGAGGCGGTGTGAACAGGAGAAATCGGAACTTTTCAGGCTCCAGCTCTGAGCCGGAGCCTGAAAACGCGTTGGTGTGAAAGGGGCAAAAGAGAGACACGACAAAATCACTTTTTAAAAATTCACGTTGTGTTTTTTATTGGAAAGAAGTCTGAAAGCGTGGTTGAAAGATGCAATACAAATAATGTTTGTTACATGCTACATCTTGTATTGAGGTTTTCTAATGAAGCTTTGAATGTCGTCATATTTGGGAGAAAAACACAGAAAAACCTCAAACCAAGGCGCCGTTTACACGAGAACGCAAACGGTTGTCTCCGCTACTTTTCTCTCGCGTGTAGCCCGTTCGTTCACAAGAGGCCGTAACGGAAACGCGGAAACGGAGCCCTCAAACGATAACGGGTCCCAAGGTGGATAGATCTGCGGATGGAACGCTCTGGGGCGGCCCAACGGCTCCATGTGTACGTCCTATACGATCATTTCCTGATAACAATGAAGCCATAGTCCCGCCTCTGCTGCTCCCTGCTGTAGCATGGTCAGTAGCACTAGCAGTAGCTACTGCTAGTGCTACTGACCATGCTACAGATGTTAGCATGGTCAGTAGCACTAGCAGTAGCTACTGCTAGTGCTACTGACCATGCTACAGATGTTAGCGCAAAATCTATAGCTCCTCTTCCACAACCATCAGCAACAAGTGGACATGGAGAACTACATGAATATGTGCTAAATCCACCGCGGAGAATAAACAGAAGGGCAACCATGGCAACCATGCTCGGGGGTCTTCTTCGCTGCTTTTGGTGTATTTTGTGGCGGAAGTACAGCGCCACCTACAGGCCCGGCATATGCACTACAGCGTCTCCAGCGGGTCGAGCGGTCTCGTGTGGACGGAAGACTTTTTTTATATTTTGATACGGTTCGTTTGCGTTTCGTATGCGTGTAAATGGGGTCAAAATACTCAATGTCAAGGTGACGAATTGGATTTCCTTTGTTAGTTGTTCTATTTTTATTGAATCAACTTCCTTCAATTAAAAATAATTTGTCAGTGAATGCCTCCCTGAGGGTGCATAAAGTAGTTTACTCACTGCAGTGAAATCAACATCAGATTTTCCTCATCCATCGGTAGAGAAAACTAAAATGCCACAATCACTTGATCCCAAAACCCCTGGAAAGAGGGACAGCGATTTTAATCACGATAATGTTAAACTCACCATGCTTTCTGTGTAATCCGCTGTTATGGTGACCTGCTTGTCCTCTGGGGACGGCGTCACCGTGGAGATGTCGCTGCGCCGGCTCTGATTGGTGAGCTGCAGCCACAGTTCGTACATCTGTTGCATGTCTCTCACTGTGGAGGTGAGACAGAAAGAGACGATGACCTCAGTGAGATTGAATGTCAAGCAGAACAACAATCAGTGGTAATTGCGGTGGGCAATCAATTGGGCAATCAATTTCCTCTATCCTGACTATAGCGGGGTTCAAAGTTATTACTGGAGCAACATGGCTATATCTGAGCTCGAAATGCATGGATTCTGGAAGGTTCCTACAGCTGTTGTTCTTCATGTACGTCCACACGTCCCTCTCCTCCAGACTGTGAGCGAACGAGCAGTTCCCGATGTAGTGGCACTTCTTCTGCTTCATCACGTGCACACACATCTGCACGAGGCAAAGGGAGAGCGTTAATGTCAGTATTGCAACAGAGTCTTTTGATTGGAGGGATGGAAATCTTACTGTTGAAACTAAGGTACTTAAACAGTAAGAGTTGGATACATTATATTGATCATGAGCAATACAATTACTAACAAAGCACTTATATACTAACAAAGGACTTGAGTTGAGTAGCACTTGAAATGTTTTGGCTCTATGAAACCTGATGTACTTATTGTTGGGGAATGATTCGCCCTGCATGTCCTCCTTCGCCCTCTGACGCAGCTGACCAGCCCTGAGCAGCCGCCATCTCCCATAAGAAGGGGCTGCCCAGCATTGAGTTGCCAGTTTGTGACGGGTACTCCCGTCAGAGATAGTTATTGCTGTGGGACACCTGGAACACATCCTCCTCGGGGTGTAGATGACCCCAAGCGACGACAGATGTGATTCAGTGTCCTCAGCTGTTAGTCTATTGAAGAATGTTGATTATCACACTCTGATAGTTAAAACCTGGAGCTACAGGAGGCGCTTCAGGACTGATGGTGGCATCTCAACTCGCGGCCCGTGACATGTCGTGTGAGTTCTCCGGCCGAAGCTCCAAATAAACCGTCAGTGTTTGCCATCAAAGCTCCAGCTCTCCTCGTGTCTCTCTGACTCCCATTGCTTCAGAAGTTTCCCCCACACTTATATGATTCTGTTTTCTTGGTCGAATGCACTTATTGTAAGTCGCTTTGGATAAAAGCGTCAGCTAAATGCAATGTAATTTTAAAACGCCTTTTCTACAACTGGAATACAGTCATGGTTATTAAGGACACAGTGTCAACATGAAAACACCCTGGCAGCACAATGATAATAAGACTCGGGGGGTAAAGACATTTACAACAACAGCCGTCCCCCGGGGCCGAGGCTGTACTGAGCAGGAGAAAGCTGGAGAGGGACAGGCATCATTTAAAGACTCACGTCGTATTGCTGAGGATAGGTGCGGGAGAAAGGCAGCGGCCGAACGACGACCCACTTCTTCTTCTCAAAGGATTTCACCAGCAGGACCCGACGCTCCTTCGTCCAGCTGAGGAGACAGATCCGATTAGATAAAGGGAGCAAGCATAAACTAAGGGGCAACAGTTTGATATGTACATTTTGTTTTACCCCTTGAGGTTCAGATTCTCTTTGTCCACGAGATGAAACGATATCATGTGACTTAACACATTTGTCGTCGTGTGTGTGTGTGTGTGTGTGTGTGTGTGTGTGTGTGTGTGTGTGGTGTGTGTGTGTGTTCCTCCTCACCTGTGCCGGGATTTAGCGGTGCAGTATTTGAGGTTCTTGTCTGGCTCGTTGACCTGTCCCTCCCTCCAGCACTGTCCGCACACAAACTTCATTTTCAGGTTTAGGGGTCGCCCTCTCCCCCCTCCGGCACCCGACCCTCCCACCCCTAACCCCCCCACAGGACCCACACCCCCCCCACCCATACCATCCCCTCCACCTCCCATTCCCCCCAGGCCTCCTGCAGGCATGCTGCTGCTCGGATGGGGGATGTGGATGGGCTGAAACACAGGGGAGAGAAATCAGTATCGATTGTGATGATAAAACTACTACTTGAACACATTTCAAAGTGTTCTTTCAAAGTTGGGGTATCGTGGCAACAATAGGAAGAACTGCTGTACGATACGATAAGATAATAGAGTGCCACAGTGACGCGTCCTAACCAGGAAGTAAGAGCACCAAGGATGCTTCAGTCTGACTTTATTAAACTGGCAGCAGTTCATACTCGTGTTGTTGGACAGCCTCACTAGATACTATACTACATGTGTGAGAAAGATTTAGATTTCAAACCATCAGTGCGGTTTCCCGTCTCACCTTCTGCTGCTTCTGTGCGTTCTGCTCCAGCCGCTGCCAGTGTCTCTTGGACTCCTGCACCATCTCTTCATGTGTGATACCTGAAGCAACACATATTAGAATCAGCGTATGAGCAGGAATCCTGAAGTCAAATGTAAGACCTTTTTTAAAGACCCTTTCCATACATTTCAAGACCTCATCGCCACTTGGAGTTTTAACCAGTTACATTGTGTTGAGATCTCCATGTTAGGTTGAATACTAAAAACGAAAGTTAGTTATAAGTTAATATAATCAAATATATTCTTGTATACCCCACAATGAAAATACTTTATATTTTACGATTTTCTATATTTACAGTATAAAGAAAACACAAGTGGTTAGTTGAGTGTGTGAGGCCTGTTGTGGTTTATGGGTGTCACTGATCAGAGGAGAGACCGTCTCTTCCCTCTCCCCTCGCAGCAGTACCCAGGGAGGGGGGCTCCGGACTTAAGGAGAAATACACCGAGGCCCCAAAAAGGTGGTTGTGCCATAGCCGAGAATAATATTTTGCAAGTCCTGCAGAGTAGGAGTCATGCACTTTTTACACAAACATGGGAAGGTGTCTTATAGCAGAGCCATAGACTACGTCTGGTCATGTTCAGTCCTGTACATCAGAGGCCATGCCCAGCTTCCACAAATATGGATATGGAGGAGGGGTCTGTAGGTTTTTCTGTCCTGTTTTTGAGCATACAGACACTGGCAGAGAGGGAGCAAACGAGAGAGAGAGCAAGAGAGCAAACAAGAGAGAGAGAGAGAGAGACAGAGAGAGAGGGAGGGAGAGAGAGAGACCTAGAGAGAGAGAGCAAACGAGAGAGAGAGACAGACAGACAGACGGAGAGAGAGACAGAGAGAGAGAGACAGACAGACAGACAGACAGACAGACAGAGACAGACAGACAGAGACAGACAGAGAGAGAGACAGAGACAGACAGACAGACAGACGGAGAGAGAGAGAGACAGACAGACAGACGGAGAGAGAGAGAGACAGACAGACAGACAGACAGAGAGAGAGAGAGAGAGCAAGAGAGAGAGACAGACAGACAGAGAGAGAGAGAGACAGAGAGAGAGAGACAGACAGACAGACAGGCAGAGAGAGAGAGAGAGAGAGCAAGAGAGAGAGACAGACAGACAGAGAGAGAGAGAGACAGACAGACAGAGAGAGAGGGGGGGGTTCCGCTGGTATACTCCCTCCCTGGAGAGCTGGGTTTTTGCTCTCGGTAAGGTTCCCTCAAACTTGGTAAATATCTCTCGATGTTCTTTGTTGAATGAAGTGATGTTGTGAATGTTAGTCTCCCGCCCCCTGTCGGAATACAGGCATGTGTTTTAATGTAATAAATGTGAAACTGTGAGTTAAAGTTCATATTAGAACATGACCACAGCATGATATATGTTTAGTAGGATTGTCATGTTGCAACGAGAGAAGGTAGAAACCCTGTATAAGTGTGGACCAATTTTTCTTCAAATAAACTGATCCCACTTTTTGGACAACTTAAAAGACATCCGCGCTCTCCTCTCCTGCTTCAAAGGGAAGACTGCGCCCTGCCACACTCACACTGAGGTAGGGCCACACCTCATTACTGATATCAAAATCCTTCGGGATCGCTTCAACACATTTAGCGGGTCGTCTGAATTGAAACCGCAGTTCATTGAACCGGGTTCTTCAGGAGTGGATAGAGGCGAGACCTTGCTGACGTTGGTGGATCTGAGCCAAGCAGTAAACTGACATGATAACTTCTGTTAGGTCAATTAGTAGGGCCGAGTCATTTGCCGGAATAAATCATCAGCCCTCCCGACTCCTACAATTGGCGACACACTTGACTATATCAAACTCAAGGCCCGGGGGGCCACACCCTGGCCCGCGACTACATTTTCTGTGGCCCCACAAGAGCGTGCAAAGAATATAATATTTTTATTATACGGTTACATGCTACTTTACAGAAGCACGTTGCCCATAAACTACATGTCCCACAATGCATCTCAACTTAGACTTTTTTCTCAGAATTTGCCTTTTTTTCTTCAAAAGATGCATTTTTCTGAGAATTCCTTTTTCTCAGAATTAGATTTGTTTTTCAAAATGCTACTTTTTATTTCAAAAACATTTTTTCTCCAGAATTTCACTTTAAATCATTTTGTGACATTCTCACTGAAGAGGCTTGCAATAATTTGCCCTAGACTTCTGCTTTCAGACGTGGTTAATTCTTAAGTTATTAACCTATCTGATAATAATCCAATTCAGAGGAAATAATATAATACATTATTTTATATGTATGATATGTTTTTATATGTATTTTTATATAGTCTTAAAGTTACATCCGGCCCTTTGAGTGCAACCATAATGCTGATGAAATTGAGTTTGACACCCCTGATATACAGTATGGATTGTCCTTCCTCCTTCTCTTCCAACCATTTGGATGCAGACTTGCATTTTCACTAAATTGATTTATCAACTTGTAATACTTTTTAAGAGCCCCTGAGAAAGCAGGTTTATTACAAATCCCTTTTCTTGCTTTACTAGATACTATGTGTGCTGTTCATAATCAAATGCATCATACATTTGGGAACGCTTAACTTCAGGAATATGGAAGACCTCTGCTATTAATCACCTTTATGTACTGGACTATTACAGAGAAGCACACAGTATGTAAATGTCTGTCTAGTGTCTAGGGATCGCTCTAATTTAAAACCAAAAGTAAAAGACGGATATTGGTGGTGCAGCTTTGAATCATTGGAGTTGTTGGTTCACCACCACTGCCACCCTACCATCAAAAGTAAGTTTATTATTTTTCATTCAAGATGGGTCAGAATGATCCACAGACGTCTCCTCCATGGATGAATAATAAGAGCTGGATACGGCGTGGGAGGCGGTGTCTCGTTCTTTCCTATGAGCTGCTCATTGAGGACAAAATGGCCCAACTTTTAAGAGAGCGAAACGTCCCAGATTACCCATCATGCCTAGCTGTGTCAGAGCAGAAGTACCCGTATGTGCGCTCATAGAGCACGCACCCCTTAAGCCCCGCCCCCGAGCTCCCACTCTCAGATGCACGTTCATAAAGCCGTAGAAAATAACTCTCAGAATAACGTTATTAGCACATTTTACGACTTGAGGACCGAATGTTTTTAATAAGGGCGATACACGTGTTCATACTGGGTAGTTTATTTAGTTAAAAAAAATTATCCAACGATTTACGGACCACTCTTTCCCGATGTTAGTCAATGGGAAAAAGTGTTTGCGGGCCCAGCGACTGATACGGAAGTGTAGTACCGCCGTTTGGCCACAACGAATATTCCATGGAATATAACAAAAAGTGTTTCTGAAGTGAATGACCGACTCCACCTTTAAATAAAGAACGTTTTTGTAAATGAAATGTGTTTTTTAAATGATTTCCAGTTGGGAAGAGAACCGATGTGTGTGTGTGTGTGTGTGTGTGTGTGTGTGTGTGTGTGTGTGTGTGTGTGTGTGTGTGTGTGTGTGTGTGTGTGTGTGTGTGTGTGTGTGTGTGTGTGTGTGTTCCACCCACCGGTGTCCTGCTGCAGGACCCAGCATTTGAGCTCGATGACGGAGTGAGCGAAGGAGCAGCTGTCCTCGCGCTGGCAGCCGTATCGAACCTCGTGGCGACAAACATCGAACTGACAGAGCGGGTGCAGCGGACGCACCTTACTGTAGCGCACGTTGGCCGACCTCACCACGTGCACCAGGCACCTGCAGAGGACAGAGAAACACAGTTATAGACATGATGCAAGCCAACAGACAACATGTATTAAGACTCGCTATTTAAAGATCTAAATCAGGGACGGGCAACTTTGATGGTGGTGGGGGCCACATAATTGATGTACTGGCCACCAGGGGGCCGCAGATTCAGTTGGAACACACACACACACACACAAATTCCATGTGTTGTGTGTAATTATTAACAAATATACTAAGTCTGACATCTTCATTGACATTTTACAATCAAAGGGAACATCCTCTAATACGCTCACTAAACAAATATCAGTTCACAGAAATGTGAAAGTGGCATGTTTGTATTGAACAGGTTATTAAACTATTTTAAACTATTGGAAAGCACGGAAAATGTGTGTGTATTGAGATTAACCATTAAGATGACATACACATGAAGTCATGAACACTAACCCAGACATTAGTTGTCTAACTTGAACCTAAAGCACTTGTAGCCTGTCTCTGCATTCCCCTGATTCCACAATAAGGGGAATGTCCACACAGAAACCGGTCAGCCCGCACTCTGCTGTTCCTCAGCGCCGCCCCCCTCCCTCCCGCTGACATTATGAATGAAAAGCGACCGTGACAGTTTGTTTTCATCTGATTTCAAATAAACAACGTCTTGGTTTTAAGAATATTAAACTTGTTTCGCCAAATTCAGATGATAAATACAGCTTTGAAGCTTGTGACGGCAAAATTACAAGATACGTCACAGCAGGCGTAACAACAGCCGGCGTTTCTTGTGAGTGTTGCCCCGGGAAACAAACAATACACACAAATGCGTAACAGATTATTTGTGCGGTATTTGAAATCATGTACGCAGCTCGCGACGTAACTAGGAGTCTAGTGGACGGTATCAGTACTACAAGTAAAACATTTTTATTTATTTTAAATTAATTACGTTGTTTATAAATTCATCTGAGGGCCGCAAAAAGAGGAGGTGGGGGCTTGAGACTTTTCCAAACTTCTTTACACTCACTTGTTGTCGTCGAACGGGTGTCGAGCTGTGAGGTTCGAGCAGACTGCTAAGTTTTCTTTGCTGCGCTTACTGATGATGCGAGGCTTACTGTCAAAACATTCCTGTGGAAAGAAGAAAAAGATGCTTGCATAAGTTTAGATCAGAATTATATTTTTATCTCAGGGGGGAAATCGGATTGTGCGACAGCTCCATTTTAGAAAATAAAATAGAAAAACATTAAATAGACATAATTATTCAAACATAGAGAAAGATAACGTGTTGGATAAGACTAGACGGTTTAAAGTTGAAATAAATATCTCTAGCTTACTTTGAAGAAGAGACCTTTGTTGGAACCAGTTTTTATTTTATGAAAAGGTCAAATAAGTAGTAGTCAGAAGTAGGGTTGCAAAATTCCGGGAATTTTCAAAGATGGAAACTTTCCATGGGAATAAACTGGGAATTTTCTAAATTGAAGGTTGGCTCTGTGTAGGGAACTTAAATATAGTTGGGGAAAGTATATTTTAGCATAATCTGACTAAAACAAACGGGTGCCATTCAATTGAATATGTACGAACTTCATCGTGTCTCTTCAAAAGTCTGTGGAATAACTGTAACGATGCACTGAAATATTGTACAAGTCTATCCAAACTGAAAGTATTATTTAGGAGCCAAATCATGAATGGTTATGAACAGGACCTGTACAATCCCATTTGTTATTTCTGGTGATTGTAAAAAACAAAAACAAACAAATTAACAAGACAAACGTGTCGCTGATGACGATGACCTAATATTTTATTTTTAAGGAACATGTACGCTAGAGGAGGGAGGACCAGAAACGGTTTTTATAAGCTTCTTCATGCCCTTGTTGAACATGACAGACTATTTGAGAATTATTATTATTTTTTTGTACTTTGTTATAATTATTATGAGTGAGAAAAAAAAAGAATATATATTATTATTATTGTATGTTTTGTTTCTGACATGTTCAATAAATTGACTAAAATAAAATATCCATGCCATTCCTCAATCACACCGCTTACTGCATGGCCATTGAGACCACACCCGTTCATTTTTTAATGAGGAATATTTAACTCAACATTCATGTTTTTGTTCTTCAATGAAACAAATGATTGTTCAATAAAATAATTAAGCTTTGTTCTGTTCTACTTACAAATAAATCTGTTGAAATGTCATGTTTTTTTTTAAATTGTATAATTTTGCATGGATGTTTTCTTACGACAAAACAAAATGTTTATATTTATGCTTGGATACGATACAATTCGATTACATTACCCTCAATTCCCAGCTAGTTCCAATATGGAATATTTCCAAAATTCCCCAGCTTAACTTCCCATGGAAATTTACCGGAAATGTTCCGCCCCTTTGCAACCCTAGTTGTAGTCCATGACGGATAAAAGACTACACTTCCCACCATCTTTTTTTGAGTTAACCATCCTTTGTTTTGACTTTTAAATGTTGAATGCGTGTAGAAGGAATATCATATGATTTAGATTATCCACACGAGCAGCATAACATCAAACCAGCAGCAGAAGGCAAACGAGACATCAAAACAAAATAACGTGTTGAAAATGCCTGTTTAAAAAGGCGCCTATAGCGGCTTTAAGAAGGTAGGAAGCTGCAACCACCTTGATAATGAGAATATAAACACGGACCGTGCGTGGCCTCACCTCACAGAGGAACATGAACATGCCCATGTGCAGCTGCAGCAGTCTGGTGACGCTGAGCGCTCGTCGCTCCGTGCTGCCCAGAGGGTCGAACAGCAGCTCTCGGCTCAGCGCTCCCTTCCTCTCCTGCGTCCAGACGTCGATCTCCTCCTGGCAGTAAGCAAACGTGCAGTTCTCTCCGTACTGGCACTCCTGACGCTCCTGCACCTCTGTGGCAAGAACAAGGTTTGACACAATACAAACACAATCAATGGTCGTATTTAAACTCAATTTAGCTCTATGTATTACTGTGTTTATTAACATTAGGCGCTTTCACACCGGAGTACTTTTCCCAGTATAGTTCCGAAAATGTGCGTTCACACCAAAAACATCCGGAACTAGAACTTAGTTCATGAGAACCTTTTGACCCCCTTTTCAGTCCCCGCTAGAGAGCAGGGACTTTCGTGGGAGAAAAAGGTTCCTGTCTGATTGGCTGGCCGGATTGCAAACCACGCCCTGTGGAACTCCAAAACGTTTTGTGAAGCCGCCATTTTATTTGCTCTCATTAGCATTATTAGCATTAGCATTAGCCCAGCGCAGAAACGCAGAGAGACTACCTTATGGAAACACAAAAGAAAACATGGGAGCGGTGGAGATGAGGAGGTGTCGGCGTTCTGGCGATTTACTCGGAAGGCTTCAGTAGAAGCTGCTGGGAGTCCCAGCAGCTTCTACTGAAGCCTTCCCCAACTCCGGGGACTTCCGGCCGGGGACTTTGGGCGGCAGTATACACCGTGAAGTGGGTTGCGGCCTGCCAGTAAACCCAAAGCAGAAGAAGAAGAAGTGACGTCAGCGGCTTAATTTCCCTAATCCTCCCCCAGGGACTTTTTCCGGTGTGAACGTGATCTGAACTAAAGAGTTCTGATGAACTAAGTACGGCAAAGTACTTGGTGTGAAAGCGCCTATTGGTACTGTAATCTGTTTCTCTTATTGGGCGGTATCCTACGAATGGCATATCCATGTATGTGTGAAAACAGATGCTTTATGACACTACAGGAAGATGGGATGAAAGGAAGCAATTTGCTCGAGGGGTTATCTGCATATCCAATGAGTTGTGCCTACTGCCATAGGCACCTGCCCCAAATGATGTTGTTTGAAATGTAAACAAGCTTTGTTGTCTTCCTATAAGAAGAGTCGGTTACACACAGAACAGGACGCTCTCTTTGGTGGGGACGTCATAGTTGCAAGTATTAAAATATCTTTGATACCTTTAATCCGAATATTGTGTTACTGGACGTTTGTCATCTAACTGATCATTTTCTCGAGACAGCATCTGATTTGAAGTAAGTGTGCTTGCCAGCTTAATCAAGTACTTCATTAATAAAAAATAAACACAGGACGTACCTTTACAGAGGACGAAGGCCCCCAGGAAGTTGTTCCGTGCGGGCCGAGGGCGGATCCTCTTCCAGGTCGGGTCGTCTGTGTTTTTGAGGCGGCAGAGCAGCACGTCCCTCTTGCAGCGATGTGCTGCCTCCGGCTGGTACTTGTAGTCCATAACTCGTGGACCTGCGAGCAAGAGGAGGAATTGGAAAGAAATGCATTCTGTACATCAGTTCGAGAGGCCATGAAGACTTAATATCCCTCAAGTGTTTGATTAGGGCTGAAACAATTACTTTTATTATCAATTATTTTTCGACGGAACCAAAATGTATCTGTTTAAAATAATGGAAAAGGAGAGAAGAAAGACATCTCCATTTTTGAGACTGATTTTTTTTTATAAACAATTAATAAATTAGCAAAATTGTCTCCGATTAGTTTTCTTTCAATATTAGATTAATTACTTTATTGTCATTGCAAGCACAGTGTAACGAAATTAAGGAGGGTCGAACCAGAGTGCAAAGCAGTCAGTTAGATACACGATTATCAGAAGTATGTACAAAATAAAGGTAAATAGATGGGAAATGTATAAATAATAATAAATACACAGATAATAATAAATACAGTGAATACAGTACATACAGCAGTAATGTGCAAGGATGAGTCGCTTCAGCACACGACAACACTAGGCAGTATGGGACAGCGTATATAAATGATTGCCACTCAGTTTCCCATATCAGAACACAGCATGGGTTGCTAGCGAAGAGGCAACATCCAATTGTGAGTATTTGTGAAAAAGTCGGTAACAGAAACTTAAACCAACCGATTCTGCTGTAACAGGCGTGACAGGCCTGCCGAAACTCGTGTGTGGCAGCCAGAGGATTCCTGGAGAGCAGAGACAGGTTTGTTCCTGCTGGACCGTTCTGCAGAAGAAGAAGAAGAAGAAGAAGAAGAAGAAGAAGAAGAAGAAGAAGAAGAAGAAGGAGAAGAAGAAGAAGAAGAAGAAGAAGAAGAAGAGAAGAAGAAGAAGAAGAAGAAGAAGAAGAAGAAGAAGAAGAAGAAGAAGAAGAAGAAGAAGAAGAAGAAGAAGAAGAAGAAGAAGGAGGAGAAGAAGGAGAAGAAGGAGAAGGAGAAGGAGAAGGAGAAGGAGAAGGAGAAGAAGAAGAAGAAGAAGAAGAAGAAGAAGAAGAAGAAGAGAAGAAGAAGAAGAAGAAGAAGAAGAAGAAGAAGAAGAAGAAAAGAAGAAGAAGAAGAAGAAGAAGAAGAAGAAGAAGAAGAAGAAGAAGAAGAAGAAGAAGAAGAAGAAGAAGAAGAAGAAGAAGAAGAAGAAGAAGAAGAAGAAGAAGAAGAAGAAGAAGAAGAAGAAGAAGAAGACGGGGACATTAAGCCCACATCACATTAAGCTAATTAATCAAAAGTACCACCATTAACAGTTAAAGCTGTTTGTTGCAAATGTGTGTGTGTTACTCACTGCATGTACAGCGCTGTTGTTGCGCACTCCTGGGATGAAGCTGTGACACACTCGACCCCCTGAAGGAAGGAAGAACACACACACACACACACCCACTTAAAGCGAACTCCATACTGTTCTCTGGTAATTAAAAAAGAGCAAGCTGACATATTGCACTGGGTTAGAAAAGAGTGGATTTTTTTATTATGTCCCTGATTCCTAAAACACAATCTTGTTTTTAAACACAAAATGTTTTTCTGTCTTACATTTAAACATGCTTATCTTTCCTCAATACATTTTTTTTTATCAACAGTTTTTACGTACAAAGCTAAACATCCATCCAGAGGAACATCTGAGTAATGGTGCAACAGGGTGTACGCAGGAATCCTGAAGTCAGATGTAATCCCTTTTTAAGACCTTTTTCAAGACCCTTCCCAGACATGTTAAGACCTCGTCCCCACTTTGAGTTTTAACCGGTTACCTTGGCGACACACTTTACCTCACATTGACTATATACAGTATTGATTGTCCTTCCTCCTTATCTTCCAACCATTTGGACGCAGACTTGCATTTCCCCATAACGATGTTGCTTAGCAACCGGCGTAAACGGACCTTCACGCGCTATCAAGCAGTGAGCGCGCGACGTCCTGTTCAAATGACGTCAAACCCAACGGGATGCCATCAATAAACTACAGAATCACACTACACACCTCCGCCATGACTACATTCAGGCAGACTGCAGAACACAACCTCTCTGGACCATTTAGATACTTATTGATAACAAGCTACAACATGTAACACCTTGGAAGATGCCCTTTAATAGCCTTAATTTTCGCTAAATTGATTTATCAACTTGTAATACTTGTTAAGACCCGCGGACCCCCTGTGCAAGATACTACAGTACTTAAAAAAATGGTTTAATCTTCAAAATCATTTGAGGGTCACTCGCAATGTAAATGTATCTCTGTTGCTCCAATGTATTTACTGTTGGCAAGGCAAGTTTATTTATAGAGCACTTTTCAACGCAAGGCAATTCAACGTGCTTTACAAAAATAAATAAAAATGAAAGACATTACAGTAAGCATTAAAAAAGAAAAGCTAATCAAATAAACATTAAGGAAAAATACATGGATCAAAGTTACAGTGC
This sequence comes from Champsocephalus esox, assembly GCA_036324585.1. Classification (NCBI taxonomy): domain Eukaryota; kingdom Metazoa; phylum Chordata; class Actinopteri; order Perciformes; family Channichthyidae; genus Champsocephalus; species Champsocephalus esox. The sequence goes on along the minus strand of CM070485.1, from coordinate 5,860,406 downwards.
AGTCTAAGATATAAACAGTTCAATTAAACATTACAGTGGCGAGTGAACCACCATGCCATGTTTATATACTTTTAAAATACAGAACTTCAATCACAAACTGGAACTATTCGTGTCATGATGGAGAAAGTGAACGTGGGCTGATTGTTCCAAACGTATGATTTTACTGTGAAGTCCTGATCACTGCCTAATGTTCGTACTGTTTACCGTTTTTATTTTATCTTTGTATAAAAACAGAAAAAGGCATTTTGGAAAAAACAAACGTAAGATGTAAAATTATTATGTCTTGAAAATAACACTGTAATTGTAAAAAAAATATATAAAAAAAATTAAATACAGAATTTCTTGTGAAAGAAGTGAATGATCTCTCGGTCAACCCGTTCAGCCAACATGCCAACACAACCAAGTGCAAGACTGCAGCTCATTTCGACTCACCAGGGAGAGTGTACTCGGACAGCGAGTCCAGCCCGCCCGCGGAGACTCCCACGTTCCCGTCAGCGTCCGTCTCGCCCGTGGGGAAGCTCCCCAGAGCGTCCTGCGCCTGGGTGGAGCCCTGGTCCCGCTGGGCCAGCTGCGTGAAGGGCTCCAGGGGTGTCGTCTCACTGAGGGAGGAGCTGAAGAAGGCTGAGGGGAGCGGGGGGGACGGGGCCGGGAGGCTCGGGGAGTAAGGAGGCCGGAGACCCGTCGCCGTGTTGGGGAGGTTAGTGGGGATCGCACCCTGGACCGGACTCTGGAGCGGGACAAATACAGGCAGGCTTTACTTTAGGGAAAAGACTTTCATTTGAAGTTAGAAAAAAGGAAATATACCGGTTCCATCCAGTCGGGAAATATCAGAATCAGAATACCTTTATTAGTCCCACAGAGGGGACATTTACATTGTGACAGCAGAAAAGAGCCAAAGACAGCTTAACGTTACCTAAGAAGCGTGCAGAAAGAAATATTTAAGATACAAAATAATAATAATAACTTACAGTTTACAAAAAAAGTTACAATTTACAAAAAACACATCCTGTAACAGTTCTGAAGATTTAGCAGCCAAGTATATATTGCACAGTTAGGCATCTATATTATATATATATAGCACATATTGAACATAATCAGTGGCGGGACAGCCCCACCTAGTGTCAGCAGAAAGTCATTCAAATAAGAATTCCAAAAAAATGCTTGCATGTTTAGTCGTCTGACTCGTCTGTACATTGCTGTTTTAGTCTGCGTTCTTCCAGTTAGTGTCCACACTGTGCGTGTTGAGCGATGTGGGGCAAGCCCCTCTCTCTGCCATCTAAAGTGCTGGCATACCCACCAAACGTCATCTTATAATTCAGAGAGCTGATTGGCTGTAAGTACGTGTGCCGCGAAAAGTGTAGTTGTGACGAGGAGACGAGAGAGAGCAGCGTATCGCGATTAAAATCAGTCTAACGGAAAGAAAATGAAGGAAGTTGTTGGTCTTCTGTGTTTTGCCTACAGGCGATTGCTCTGCTGGATCGATTGATATTGTGACCTCGGTGACGAGTGTCTGTGTTTTCCTGATAGTATATTTCTGTCTCCTCAGTGCTCCTTCACTCACCTTCTTTGGGATGCACTCCAGCAGACTGTCGAGCTCGTCCTTGATGACGCTGCACTCGTCCATGCGCTCCGACACGGGCACGGAGTAGGGCATGGGGGGCAGGCCCTGGCTGCTGGGGCTCTCCGACATCTCAGAACAGGGCGTCCCCTCGGGGCTCGACGGGTCATCGCTGACCGGGATGGGAGTGGCCAGAGGAGCGGGGATGCACTGCGCGTTAGACATGTCCCCTGAGGAGGAAGAACAGGTGAGGACATTAGAATGGGTGCGTTTAATAGATTCAAGATTCAAAGGATTTATTGTCACAAAGCTACAGTGTAGAGAGGGCAATAACATTCATCTGACCTGAGCTGCTCCAACAATGCAACTTATATAATAAAATACAAAATAAAAAGTAGTGCAAAAAGTCTATATACATGTCAAGAGAATATGATACAAGGACAGAATATGAAATTAAATAATGTAAATTAAGACAAAATGAAATGGGGTTTATTGCGTAGATAACTTTTTATATAAATAAGTATATCGCAAGATGACAAACAGGAATGTTTATCGAGGCAATAGTTTTAACAAGTGTGTGAGATTGAATTCAACACCTGCGATATAGTATAAACGAGATGTTTGACGGTGTCTTACCTGATTCCATGTCGCCCAGAGACTCCAGCCCATTGGAGGACATCTGAGGAAAACAATCAGACATGATTAGCTTCTCAATCGGTCACCATGTTCCGAGTATGTTTCGTCACAACAGCACCCACCTCTCCCGTGGGCGGGTTAGACTCCCCGTGATTCTCCCCGTCTGTGGCCGTGGACTCCGTCTGAGGGCTGACGTAAGCCTTGCGACCCTTCAGGCCCAGCTTGGTGGCCAGATCCTGAGCCAGGTCGCTCACCTGCCTGTCCTGGAGGAGGAATCCCAACGAGAGGCCCCACTTAGCAAGAACAAGTTGTACAGTTGTTCTTTCCAATTAAATATCGACATATCATATTCTATTTACATGTTTATAGACTTTTTGCACAACTTTATATTTTATTATATATGTTGCATTGTTGGAGGAGCTTTTCTACACTGTAACTTTGTGCATATGACGATAAGACCTTTGACCCTTGAATCACAATATTGAGTGTGTACTGCTGCTCCTTCATTGTACGCTTTACTATGGTTCGCCTACACAAGTACAATGCTGTAGAAAAAGCCCATTTCAACAGCATTGTCAAAGAGATAACAAACGTCTAAAGTTCAAATGATTCGAATATCTTCAGTGCTGACAACATACGTGCGGTGCTGTGAGGAGACATTTGGTTCCACACTCGTAGGCCTCTCGGATTCGTCCCAATTCCCTCAGACAGATCGCCTTGCGGTACAAAGCCCTGCGACTGCCTTCTGACACACACAGTGCACTGTCACAGTCCTGCACCCCGCGCTCATACTCCCTCTGAAACACAGAGATTATTCAAATGTTCTTATTCCATATGAGCATCTGCAAGTGACATATCCCATAGTTTCACTTGTCCCTCACCGTCTGGTAGCAGGCAGCAGCCCTGTTGACGTACAGGCTCTCCAGCAGCTCGGTGGGGATGACGAGGGCCTCGGCCTGAGCGTAGCGGGCGACACTGATCCCCTCACCGTACTGCTGGGCCGCCTGACGACTGTCCCCATCTCGAAAGCAACAATTGCCCTCGTCCAGCAAGTTACACACCAACTGGGCCATAAATGCCTGAAAGGAATATGTAGGTTATCGGTGAGGAATCAAGAAAAGCAACGGGGAAACTTAGTTAAATGATAGCCATGTGGGGGAACTGTGAAAAAGTGTTATAGGAACAAGTTGTTGCAAAGAAATGTGATGAAAAGGATCAACGCATACCTCATAACTCTCTGGCTCTGGGAAAGGCAATGATGACCTGTGGAAAGAAACATAGAAGGATGTCAATGTTATACATATCCAACGTGTATCATACCCTTAATGGTTGGGTTGTAAAGGAGGCATTAAAGGTAAACATTGCTTGTGCACTTACTGGATAAAGCTCATGGCTTTCTGAATTTCCTCTCTTCGTTTCTGTCGATCAGGATCCATGGTCTGAGGGTAAAACAAGGTTAACAATTCCACTTCTTGTAACACATCTGACAGCTACCGTCAATGAATCCACATGACATTACATCAGTACTTTACTTGAGTATTTCAATGTTATGCTACTTTGTAGTTCAGACTCAATGCGTATCAGAATCAGAAACAGGTAGACAAGTCTACTCCAATCCAAATACTAAACCTAGATACTACATCTTTATTAAAACGTATCCTTTATCCAATTGCATTGATTTATTTTGTCCATGAAGGAAAGTGCATGACATGTCAAAGTGTCTGTACTCTTTCCTCCACCCTGGTACTTCTAATGTTACTTAAGTACAAGATAGGAGTACTTCTCACACCTCTGCATTCCATTATATTCTGAAATGATTAAATCATTTTTCAAAACCGGCTATCTGATTAAAGTCGTCATACACATCAATGTAAGGCCTGTTACGGTTAAGCGGGCCACTAACGGCTAGTGTCGTTAGCATTAATAACTGACAGATAGTTAGAAATTAATAATGGAGCTTTTTGAGAGGGGCATTAGCTACATAGTGTAACTGTCAGCCAAAGCAGTGTCAGGAAAAAAATAATAACATTAGCTAACGTTTCACCAATAGCTTATCATGTAAAACTTGCTAGCATTGGGTTGCTGCTATTACTGTTAGCAACGTTAACATAGACTTTCTAAAGTGCATTTGAGTATTTTGAAAAGCGCTTTATAAATGAAATGCATAATTATTGATATAATTGACGCTACCTGTGTTTACCTACACAGCAGTTAGGATTAGCCGGCTAACGCTACTTACTCAATGCTTATCACTGTAGCTTAGCTAACATGTGCTAAATGATGTTAGCTTTGAAAAAATGTTCCAAGTTACGTGTGTTGTTATTATCTATATTATTGTTGAGCTGACATATATGGCTACCTTGTTTATAAACCGAGTGCCAACTAGCTAGCATTTAGTTACCTAGTTAAGCACACACTAACTAGCTAGAATGTACTAAATGCTAGTCACTGTAGCTTAATTTATGATAGCTTTAAAATGTCCGATTATGTTCCAAGTCATAATTATTGTTATTATTTACGTTATTGTTGAGTTGACACATAAGGCTACACTGCTTATAAGCGGCAAACTACCTAGTATGTATTAACTTGTACTAGTGCAGCCCAAGCTAACAGCTAAAGCCCTCAGTTAGCATATCAACTCACCGAGAGTTTCCTCACTACGGGGTTTCAGATTAGAGATAGCTTCACACAGCGCTGGGTTTAGTGCCCCTGTCATTAGTTTGTGGGGAAAGCTTGAGTTTCTCTGCGCTGCAGCCACTGGATCCTAACAGGCTAATAGTGGCTAACTTCTAGCTGTTTCTGTGAGTGCACAGGATCGCAACAAGTTTCAAATAGAAGGGTGACCGCTAGAGGGCAGCAGCAACACCCGGTTCACTTCTCACTGTATTAACAGAGGTGGGAGAAGTGCTCAGATATATGTATTTATTTATACATTTATTTATTTATACATTTATTTATTCCTGTATTTATGTATGTATTTCCCTATTTATTTATACTTATGTCGTGTTCCGTCCTCAACAACAGCAGATGGCGGTACAACGGTTGTACCCGACGTGAACAAAATCAACCGTGAAGAAATCTGTACGTCATGACGTCACATGGTGAACAAACAACCGGCGCGCTGTACGGTGAGCGGCGTGTGTTCCCTGCTGTCTTTCAACTGGAAACCACTTTTTTCTGGTAAGTTTCTAAACTTCTATTTGACCTGTATGGCCGATCAAATAGCCACAAGACAGGAGTATACACTTTATAAACGCCACAGTGAGAGTTACAGTTGTTTACGTTTGATGTTAGCTTTTTGTGACAACGTTTCCTATGTTGCGCACTTCTACTAGCTAGCACCGGTGAGCCTAAAAAGCTAAGTCAGCATGACTGTTGTTGTCAGGAAATGATCTGTTTCTTTTCTGTCATACACAAAAACATCTTGACTCAGCTCTTTTACATGTTGAGAAAAATACTTTCCATTTGTACATCAATGGACATACTCTATTGATACATATAGACAGCCACCTTGCACTTCTGTAATTGATATCCCATCCTATGTGTTTCTGCTCCTGTTTTATAAGTCTATATTTGTGTTGCTGAAGTATTTTCTGTCTTTTATAGAACATTTTGATGAATCGAGAATACTTTTTATTGTGTATTCTTGTGATATGTGTCATTTCTACTGTAGATATGTTTATTTGTTTGTTTTTTTAAATATTTGTATTGGCTTTTTGACATACATCACAATGGCAACACAGTAGGTACGCATGTATAGAAGACGGTCTGTAGGAAAATTAAATAGTTACCTCACCCCTCCCTCCCACCCCCCACCATCACCCCTATGGGCTATGATCACATTATAATCAAGACATAAATCAAAAAGTTACAAAACGTAAAAAAACAGCATAAAAAAGGGATAGAAATTACATGAAATATAAAGACCTGAAAATTACATACAAATACAGATGCTTCTTCATGTTAATAGTCAGTAAAAATAAATAATAGGGAAATAACGGTACTGAGGAAACAGAGAAGGCAAACAAAGTAATGGTCAATGTATTAGGGAGATAAGGAAAAGGGGAAGTGAAGGTCTCTCCTCCCCCCCACCGGGTTCACTCACACCTCATCAGCATCAGGGTTGATTGTAAGGACATTGATTAGCAGTAGTAAGGGAGTCCAGGTCTTATGAAAGAGTGTCAGGGATCCTTGTAGTGAAAATCGTATCTTTTCGAGATTAATACACTGTAATAGTTCCTGTATCCACCTGTCATGTGTGGGTGGGGAGACGTGCTTCCACTTAAGAAGAATGGAACGCCTGGCCAGCAGGGTTGTGAAGGCGATGACCCGCTGAGTCGTGGTGGGCATGTTCTGTGTTGGGGGGGACGCCGAACAAGGCAGTTAGAGGGTTACGGGGTATGGGTGTGTTAAGGGCCTGCTCAAGGGTTTTGAAAATACTAGACCAGAAGGCATTCAGGCTGGGGCATGACCAAAACATATGTGTGTGATTGGCAGGAGATTGCTTGCATCTGTTACAGGCATCGCTTCTAAGAGGAAATATTTTGGCTAGTTTAGCATTGGTAAAGTGAGCCCTGTGGAGCACCTTACACTGCATTAGACCATGCCTAGCACAGATAGATGAGGTTTGCACCAAACGAAGAATGTCCCTCCACTTACTGTCAGATATGTCTACACCCAACTCACCCTCCCAGGACTATTTTATAGATATAGTAGAGGCTAGGTCAAAGGAGGCAAGTTTTCCATAAATAGTAGATACCAGCCTTATATTTGCTTTTTAATGTTGTTATGTTTATACTTTATACAACACTGTATATCTATCCATGTATCTCTCTCTATCTATCTATCTACCCATCCACCCCCCCCCCTCTCTCTCTCTCTCTCTCTCTCTATCCTTCAATATGGATATGTACAGTAATCACACTTTTGTTTACCTCTACTGCTGAGGTAATCCCACATTTGGGTCAATAAGGTACATCTCATGTCATGTTGTCTCTAATGTCTGACTTCTGGATGTCTCCATAGAGTCAACATGGCGTCAGATGACATTGCTCTGCTGGCTGACGCTCTTTCAAAGACCCACGTTGGGGATGGAGAGTTGAGCTTTAAAGGCCTGGGGCTGAAGCTGGATGACGCACAATCAGGTCAGATGTTCAGCTTTGTTTTTCACATTGTATTTATTCACCACATTGTGCATTGTTTTGGGTTTTTTCACAATATGTTTATTGGTATTTTCGTATTGAACAACAACCAAAAACCATGTACATCACAGACACATACACGCACACACCGTCAACTTGCACCACTATTAAAAGCATAGGCCTACAAATAAAATAAATAAACCATTTCACAGTTTCCTTTCAGAGGCAGTCCACATTCCCATCCCTCATAATGTGCATATATACGGCTCCGAGAGCTGAACAAAGTCCTTCCGCTTGCCTTTAGCGATGTATGTCTAGACCAGGGCAGGGTAGCCAACACGGTGCCCGCGGGCACTCAGTCGCCCGCGGGGGCAACGTGAGTCGCCCGCGAGGCATGTTCTATAAAATACATTTGTAATACTTATGTAATTAAAAGAATCTACCCTATGCATAAGCGAAACCTAAATCATAGCAAACTCTATCTACTTACTACAACTCTATATCTATCTAACACCCCTCCTCCCCCCACCCCCACAATAAATATCGACCAATCACTTTCTTGCTTGATATTTTCAAGAGAGAGAGAGAGAATCATTCCAATGTGTAGCCTACTATAGGACAGTACAAACAACTGTTTAAAAAGGGAGTGATTAGTAAAATATGCATACATAAAAAGAAAGAATGCTAACTAGGTAACATAAGATAAGAATAAACAAGTTTAAATGATTTGTTATTGGTTGTGATAATATTCTAAAGATGTTTGGAGTATTGAAAAGTATACAGCTCCCTTTCATCTGAGTGTTGAGAGCTGTATCCATAAATTCATGTTGTGCTCAAAGTGCACCAGATTGATGCATTTCACTTCAACATTTTAAAAAACATCTTCCCGGGGGTGCATGCCGCCGGACCCCCCTAGAGGAGGTGAGGACCCCCCTAGAGGAGGTGAGGACCCCCCTAGAGGAGGTGAGGACCACCCCCAAATAAAGTAGGTTCAAATAATTAAATTGCATACAAGTTCTTTTAGTAAACACTGCAAACGGGTCCCGTTATTTTTTTAAAGTAGCCCTCACCCTAAAAAAGGTTGGTGACCCCTGGGCTAGACCAACACTACCAGAAAGTTCCTTCAACCAGATCCTCAGTGACGGGGCATCCGTACTTTCCCAGCATAAAGCGATAGCCCTGCTACCCGGTGCATTGTTGGCACCAGAGGAGTGACCGCCTGTTCCCGTGCTCTCTCAGTGGAGGAGCTGGTCCGGGACATCGAGCAGTTTCGGGGTCTGAGAGCTCTGCGTCTGGAGGGAAACACGGTGGGAGTGGAAGCAGCTCAAGCCATCGCCAAAGCTCTGGAGGACAAAGACCAGCTCCAGGTACTCCTCATTTCATACATCGCATCTACAGAGAATGCTCCAAACGGAGTACTGATGAACTACATGTAATACAACTCGTAGTTATACTACACTAAAGTAGCTTGCTGGTAGTTAAACTGCATTCTTAATTGCATAATGATAAGCAGTATTTGTTGCGTGAAGTTAACTACTTAAAGATCAAACTGTTTTTAGCCAAACAAATAGGAATGTTTTATTTGTATTACATGATTGCTTCTTCACTTTAATGAAACCCCTTTTGACCAGACTGTCATTTGAACTACAATTTCTTAGTAGCTTTGAATAAAATAAGATTGTTCACTCGGGTAACTATGTTGTAATTCAACTTTTTCTATTGTAAAGTCGTTTTCTGTAGCGTAGGTGTTACCCCTGAACGAATACATTTAATTTGGGCGCCAGACAGAGGAATATTTAATATATCCAGCCGTCAAAAAATGATATGTTTAGACACGTAGAAACAGAGGGATAGCCCGGTGACCTAGCTACTAGGGATGCATATCGTTGACTTTTTTACGATACCGATACTTTGAAAATGTATCATCCCACAATTACTCCCATGAAGCGCTTTACGATATCGTTAACATGTCAAATGAATATTAAATTCAATTGTGGGACTTCTTGGCCCTTGTAGTGCTGAACAAACAATGACAAATACATACAAAATATGAAGAAAACCGATTATGGAATATCTTTTATAACACATCAGGTGTGCCGCATGAATAGCACATCTTGTCAATGCAAACAGACCGTTAAAGCACCGTTATAATTAATGTTAAACCTGAGATTCCACGAGAGAACAAATTCATAATAGAATAAAGGTCATGAGATCTCGGCATTGCACAAACAAACAAATCTCATCTTTAAAATGTGCCTTCACTGGTGAGAGAAAACAAATCCCACCACAGTTCATTTGTGGGACTTTTACCTTTCTAGTATTGAACAAACAATGAAAAATACATTAAATATAATATACGATTATGCAATCTAATTTATAACACGGGCCACGGACTCACTTTTAAAATTAATTAATTGTTTTAAAGTATCGAAACCGGATCTGATTTCGGTACCAGTAACCGATACTGCCACCAGTAACCGGTATTTCGGTGATACCGGTATGCATCCCTACTAGCTACTGAAGTTTACAAAGGAAAAATAATAATCAACCAAGTCACTTTCAACATAAAATGTCTGTATTTTTACACCCAAATAATAATCAGTACATTAAATGGGTCGGTTTTGGCGCAGTGGTTAGAGCGTTGGTCATCAGATCAAGGGGCGTTGGTGAACTCCAGTTCGAAACCCGCCTCGGCCGCCACTGCGTCAGGCCGTTGTGTCCTTGGGCAAGACACTTACCTGCATGCTCCTGTGGGTAATGTCCGCAGTAATGACTCTCACATGTGTAATATGTGTAACTGTAAAGCGCTTTGAGCACCTGTAAAAGCGCTGTAAATAAAAAAATGTAATCCATTATTAAACAAACAACCAGAAACACTTAAATCCAGTAGATACAAAAACACAAACCAATAAGTCACATTACCTCACAAAACATCGATTACTTATGTGACTCCGAGAGATTGTTTAAATCATGGGGGTTGACTGTGAGTGGGGAGGCTTTTTTGTCCCTTGCAAAGCTGTTTTTGAAGTCACTTTCTCAAAAATGTTGCCTCTTATTATTATAGCAAAAAGACACTTCGTCGTGTTTTCTCTCTTGTTAAACGCTATTTCTTTGTCTTTCAGAGATGCTACTGGAGCGACATGTTCACCGGGAGGTTGCGCTCTGAAATCCCAACGGCTCTGGTGAGACTTTCAGACACCGGTGTTTAAAATCCTCTGGGTTTTCAGGATTTGTTTTGTGATGAAGTGTTTGCTTCCCACTCGCTCAGAAGTCCCTGGGCAGTGCTCTGATGACGGCAGGAGCCCGGCTGACGGAGCTGGACCTGAGCGATAACGCCTTCGGGCCGGACGGTGTGAAGGGAGTGGAGCAGCTGCTGAAGAGCCCGTCCTGCCACTCTCTGAGGGAGCTGAAGCTCAACAACTGTGGCGTGGGCATCGGAGGAGGAAAGGTGAGATTGTTAGAATCACTCGCACCTCAAAGGAGTACTATTCAGGTTTCAATTACGTTATTCGGATATTCGTGTTTTTTTTGTTTTGGCAGCCGAGCTTGTGTCTCTTCGGGGGGTGCTAACATTTAACCATAAACGTTTACTTTCTCCGTCTTTGTATGTAGATATGACTTTTTCTCCGTTAATCTCCGTCATGTTGTTTCCATAGCAACAACAACCTCTTGTCAACAGCGCTAACTCTCCTTCAAAATAAAAGCGTGTCCATACAAAATAGGAAGCCAAGCCAAATTACACTTAAGACATATACAACTGCAACGAAAGTAACAAACACAATGCGATATCCTTTTCAATTTCAAAGAACTCAAATTGGGTTACATTAACAAATAACTATAAAACAACAATACTGTAGAATAACAAAATGAATGTCGTGAAAAAACTGAAATACACGTGTTGAAGCGGTTCGTGGGCTGAATATTCGAATATTCGCTGCTGATTACTACCGAATATCCGGAGCCCGAAAAATGTTATTCGGGAGCCCTCACAATGTCTGTATTTATTATTCATTACAATTGTGTTTAATGTATGAATAAGCCCTCCACCTTATGTGTACATGCTCTAAGTCTGCACCTTATCCAGAGACATTGATCTGATATGTGACGTTATTGAAACATCCTGCACTTCACTACTCTTTGCACTTTCTGGTCGGATGCAAGCTGTTCTCTGTGCAATGACAATAAAGTAGAATCCTAACATCAGAGTGCATGCTGTAACAGTGCTGTATGTTTGATAGATCCTGGCTGAAGCGCTGATCGACTGCCACAGGAAGTCCTTGGCTCACGGATCTCCTCTCAGACTGAGAGTGTTCATCGCAGGGAGGAACCGGCTGGAGAACGAAGGAGCCAGCGCCCTCGCTAAAGCCTTTCAGGTAGAAAAGAAACACCCCTTATTGATTGATATTTTTTCAAAGCGTTGACTAACACTAGACTATCAAATCAGACGTACTGTTGATGCTTTTGAAGCCTCAACCGTATCTGTAATCACAGGTGTGTACAATTATTATCAGTTAGGAAAAGCACACATGCAATATTTATAGCATGTGTGTTGAATGGAAAATGCATTTTGTGTTTTTCTCAACTGAAAATAATTATTCTCACTAACTGCAAATATTCCTGTATATATTATAATGGTACAGTTGACCCCTAAATTATATTATTATTATTATTATTATTATATAATTAAGCAATAGCTCGCGACAGGCCGTGGTATATGGTTATTATATCACAGTTAAGGGGCGTGGTTCGGCCCGACGCGAAGTGTGGCGGTATGAAAGAAAAATACACACTCTAATTTAAATAGTTTTTATTAGTAAATAATGATGTTCAAAATAAAATAGTCCCTCCGTTGCCTTCTGCACAAAACATAGTGTGAGGTGGTTGCTATGCAACAACACTAACGAACATATTAGACGGAGAGCGTTGATTGATTATTTGGCTATTTATTTACATTAGGTTGCAGTTTGTTGTGCACCCACTGAAAACCTGTCCAGCATCAGTAGCATGGCTTACGACGTGGTTACTTGGTGAGGTTGAGGTTGTTCTCGGCTGTTGCTTGGCGTGGTGAGAATATTGCTCCACTTTCTCCGGTCCCCGAGATTCGGCTTCCAGTAGCTCTGGAGAGAGCTTTCGCACCTGTGGCCACTAACGGCCCGTCTACACTACAGCGTCGACCCCCGGAGGTCGAATAATGGAATAATGTGCGGCGAGGCGGTCATTATGGTTGAAAGAACACCCGACATCAAAAGTAGTCCGTTGTTACCGTTTGAACTACGTAGCAACGGCAGGAACTGCTTCGATAGCATTTTTGCGGACCTTTTTGATTACAGATTTTAAAACATCGTTGCTTGCTTTAAAAGTAGCACCACTCATGATGTCAAACCTTGGGAAGTATCTCGATATCCCTGCCCTGATGCCAAAGGAACTGCACACTGAATATGTTTTGCTGTTTGATTTCTATGTCTGGACCGCTGCGTAAAAAGGAGGGTTTCTGCCCCGTTACTTCTCCGCTGTTTTCTTGTCCAGTTCGGCCAAACGGTATACAGTTAAATCGACCGGACTTCTTTCTGCAGATATGAGCGTCCTTAACAACGGTCAATAAGTCCTTGCTGCACATTATCCCTTGCATGTTTCCATATTAAGCTTTGTTAGTTAGTTAGTTTCGTAACGGACGTAATGTAACGGTTGTAGCTTTTTCGCAGACGCGGAGGGATACTTACTGACTTGTTGTGAAAAGTAACTACAATTCTGCCCGTGGTATACGCTATCACGGCTAAGAACCAATCAGATTGCTTGATTTGACTTGTCCGTTTTATAATATATTATTAACTAGTAGTAGTGCTTTTTATGAATCTTGTGATGGATATCATTTCTGGAAAAGACACAACAAATTGTGCACATTGGAGAGAAGCCTCTCTGCAGCCTCTATCTCCAACACTACATCACATTAAAACAATTTATAATGACAATAACGTGTTTTTTTTGTCTCTCCCTTTTGAACATATCCAGAAAATAAAAACACGTGAAACTCGACTAACTGTTAAATAACCTCATTATCTTTGGGCAACATTTTAGAAACTATTTGATAACCAGTTCATTCTTAATAGCAATCTAACGAGCAGAATTGCCAAACATTTCCCACTTCCAGATTCTAAATATATGCAGCTTTTCTCAGTTTTGAAATGTGTATGGCTGTATGAGTAACACCTTCGTCTCCTCTCTCTTCTGTTTCTCCTTCTAAGCTGATGGGCAGCCTGGAGGAAGTCCACATGCCTCAGAATGGCATTAACCACGCCGGAGTGATGGCGTTAGCTTCAGCCATGAGACACAACCCGGATCTGCGCGTCCTCAACCTGAACGACAACACCTTCACCAAGAGGGGAACCATCGCCATGGCCCAGGTGAGTCGTCCTCACTTACCTTTACCCAGAGGTGGAAGTAGTGGAGTACAAACACTTCGTTACTGTACTTAACTACATTGTTCTGGTATCAGTACTTTACTCCACTACTTATGACGACTTTGAACTTTCTACTTCTTACATGTTGAACTCAAATACCTGTACTTTCTACTTCTTACATGTTGAACCCAAATACCTGTACTTTCTACTTCTTACATGTTGAACTCAAATACCTGTACTTTCTACTTCTCACATGTTGAACATAAATACCTGTACTTTCTACTTCTCACATGTTGAACTCAAATACCTGTACTTTCTACTTCTTACATGTTGAACATAAATACCTGTACTTTCTACTTCTTACATGTTGAACCCAAATACCTGTACTTTCTACTTCTTACATGTTGAACACAAATACCTGTACTTTCTACTTCTTACATGTTGAACTCAAATACCTGTACTTTCTACTTCTCACATGTTGAACATAAATACCTGTACTTTCTACTTCTCACATGTTGAACTCAAATACCTGTACTTTCTACTTCTTACATGTTGAACATAAATACCTGTACTTTCTACTTCTTACATGTTGAACCCAAATACCTGTACTTTCTACTTCTTACATGTTGAACACAAATACCTGTACTTTCTACTTCTTACATGTTGAACTCAAATACCTGTACTTTCTACTTCTTACATGTTGAACTCAAATACCTGTACTTTCTACTTCTCTCATGTTGAACTCAAATACCTGTACTTTCTACTTCTCACATGTTGAACTCAAATACCTGTACTTTCTACTTCTTACATGTTGAACACAAATACCTGTACTTTCTACTTCTCTCATTTCCCAAACAGCTGGTTCCTTTAGTCTGAATGTGTGTTGGTGCGTGATCATTATTCTTTAGAGTCATTGCGTGCCTATTGGTTGGAACACGATCCGTGTATCCATCTCTTCCTGGTCTTCTCTAAAGAAGAGGGACCAATGGAAGCGTTGTCATGTTGCCGTTGGTCACCATGGAAACATTCATTAGCTAACAATGACATTATTGTTCTATTGATATAAAGGGAGGTCAGGTACTCTTTAAAGCAGCTGCTAGCTATGGGTACTTTCTACTGAAGTACACTTCAAAGCCTCTTTACTTTGACTTGAGTAAAGAAGTTTAGTCAGTACTTCTACTTTCACCAGAGTATCTTTAAACACGAGTATCTGTACTTCTACTTGAAGAAAGGATGTGTGTACTTTTGTCCTCTCTGCCTAGAACTAGAGTAGATATTTAGTGTTTTTGACTGAACTGTAATTCCCCCGGTCCTCCCTCAGGCTCTGAGGCACCTGAGAAACGTTCAGGTGATAAACTTTGGAGACTGTCTGGTCCGCTCTGAAGGAGCCATCGCCCTCGCTGCCGTCCTCCGAGAGGGACTGCCCGTCCTCAAGGTGAGTTCACCAAAACGACCTCAGCATTTGTAAATGTCCGCTCTGTGAACAGGTAGATTAAAATGCTTTCTCGTGTTCCCGGGGTTCAGGAGATCAATCTGTCGTTCGGTGAGATCACGGAAGCCGCTGCTCTGGTTGTGGCTCAGGCCGTCAGAGACAAACCTGACATGGAGAAAGTGGATCTGAACGGTACGAACTCTGACCGCCAGGAGTCGCATGATAACAGACCCTATCATCATCATCATCATCAGGGGCTAACTTCCATTACAGAAAATATTTGTTATCATCCCTTAAGATGTCTACCTTTTTAATACATATTTATTATCAATTAATTAATTAAAGTTTTTCCCACAACGGGACACCCTTAAGTTCATATGGCCGTGAAAATCTGTGGCTTAGTGGGATAGTGCGCTGAACTTTGAATCAGAGGATAGCAAGTTTGAGCATTCAGCATGTCGTTGTGTCCCTGGGCGAGACACTTCCCCCAAATTGCTCCACAGTACTAAGTCGCTTTGGATAAAAGGGTCTAACAAGGTGTGTGTGTGTGTGTGTGTGTGTAACAGGTAACTGTCTGGGAGAGGAGGGGTGTGACGCTCTGAGGGAAGCTATGGAGAAAGGAGACATGCTGGGATCACTCAGGTAGTGTTTGTGTGTGTGTGTGTGTGTGTGTGTGTGTGTGTGTGTGTGTGTGTGTGTGTGTGTGTGTGTTGAAGCTGAATTATGCTTTTGTTGACTTACTGTAGTGATGATGAAGGAGAGCCTGAGGACGAAGATGATGATCAAGACGACCATGAAAACGAGGAGGAGGATGATGATGATGCCAGTGACGACTGCAATGAGGACGGAGAAATCCTGAAGGAAAACGGAACAACGAAGAAAGACGATAGTCCAGAAAAACCTCAGAGCTCAGTAAGAAGACACACACTACACCCTGCCATCGTTTCCTTGTGCATTTTAACAGCTTCGCTTGAACAATGAAGCTATTCTCGTCTCGTGACACAGAGGTGAAGGAGGAGTCAGCATTTTAATAAATATGTATTAAAAAGGTAGAAAACTTTTGGTTTGCTTTTTCTCAAAGTATTATAGTAAAGTATTTAGAATGTGTTTTATGGCTACATGCCTGAAATGAGATCTGTGGTTAACACAAGCTGACAACACAGGGGGTCCGCGGGGTCTTAAAAAGTATTACAAGTTGATAAATCAATTTAGCGAAAATTAAGGCTATTAAAAAGTATTAAAGGGCATTTTCCAAAGTGTTACATCTTGTAGCTTGTTTTCAGTAAGTATCTGAATGGTCCAGAGAGGTTGTATTCTACAGTCTGCCTGAATGTAGTCATGGCGTAGGTGTGCAGTGTGATTCTGTGGAGTTTATTGATGGCGTCCCGTTGGGTTTGACGTCATCTGAACAGGACGTCGCACGCTCACTGCTTGATAGTGCGAAGGTCCGTTTACGCCGGTTGCTAAGCAACATCGTTATGGGGAAATGCAAGTCTGCGTCCAAATGGTTGGAAGATAAGGAGGAAGGACAATCCATACTGTATATAGTCAATGTGAGGTAAAGTGTGTCGCCAAGGTAACCGGTTAGAACTAAAACGCGATGAGGTTTTAAAATGGATGGAAAGGGTCTTAAAAAAGGTCTTAAAAGGGATTACATTTGACTTCAGGATTCCTGCATAGACCCTGGAACTGTAGTTCCTTTATAGCCTGATGTTAGCGTTTTACTTCTGGACATTACATTTAGGCTTAACCTTTTATAAAAGTGGTGTTAATATGTAGAGATTATCCTGCTGAACAAAACGTGTAAGTATCAGAAAGGTGTGTTTGCCAAAGATTTTATTTTCTGCAATATTCCAAAATCAAAGATATTTGCTTCGACTAGGAAGCAACCTCGCCCTCGCCCTTTGCAATGTACCACTGCACGACTCTATTGTGTTTCTGATTGTCCTTATGTCGCCCTCAGGCAGAGATCATGTCCTTCCTCAGCTGCCCCTCTGCAGAGAAGCTGCTTCAGCTCGGAGAGACGAGGACAAACGTCCAGCAACAGGTGAAGTCATCTCAATGCAGCAGGATGATTGTTGCTCCCGTACAATCTTTAGTAACAGATGTTTTAGGATATGATCTGTTATTAAAACGTTCTTCTCTCCAGGTGCATGCGTCGGACCCTCACACGGCGGCTGAAATCCTCCTGAAGATCTCTTCTCTGTACAGTGAGCAACCGGAGACAAAGACAGCCGTGCTTGAAACTATTGGTGAATTCAATCCTACTTTGTATTTGTAGGACAAGGCTTCATCTTTATTAGTTTATAATATTTACACATAGTGGGTGTTTCTCAATGTCGAGGACGCTTGCTTGGTAGGACGTGTCTTCCGAGCGTCTTGCTTCAGAAGCGAGGCAAGAATCCTTCCTGGCATTCGGAAAACGAAGAGTGGAACAGGCGAGCAAGTGTGCGGGTGTGCGTCATAGAGAGGCCCCGCCTTACATTTTCCGCCACAGATTTGGGGAAATAGGTCCGTGCGCAAAGCATTGTGGGGATTTTAAGACCACGGAGTCTACACATGTGCAGCCTCGAAATGTCTTCAAACAAAGTACGCCGGGTAGAAGTATGCTGGACATTGTAACAGGCCTTCGGCGGCACTCCATGACGTAGCATGCTTGAAATAGTGGCTCTGGAGCAGCCTTCCTCGACATTGAGAAACACCCACAGTCTTTGGTTGGAAACAAGAAAACATCTGTGCTTCACAAACAGTCTTTTTCACTTTTGTCCGTTTTCTGATTTGACCTCTTTTGGCAGTTATTAAAATGTGGACTTTTAGAGTGGAAACATCTCTTGGATTACTTTTCTCCAGGAATTGTATTGAGGAGAAATCTTTGTTTACCTGCTTTTAATCCTACTACCCATTTGTTTTCCACTTGTAGTTCAAATACTGTTGTTGTTGTTGTTGTTGTTGATTGATGTCAGTCTGTTTGCACAGACCCCTCCTCTCATTAACTCCCTCACTGTGTGTTTCACAGACGCTGTGCTGAAGAAGCTCCTCTCTGGATCAGACCTCTCGTCTTACTGCTTCCTCTCCACGCTGCTCGTCATGATGGGACTCCTCAAGGTACAAAACGGTCCCTCCCTAAATCTGACACAGACATAATGGGGTTAATGTACCCCAGGGCCATTATAGGAAAAGTATCACTAATACAAATCCAGAGAGGGGTAATATTCTGGAGAGAAAACCCAGAAAAGTCATAACTTCCCAGAGTAATGACTTAAAGGAGACCTATCATGCAAAATGCACTTTCTTTTATACATCAACATGTGTCCCCGGTGCGTCGGGGAACTCACGCAGCGTCAGAAAATAAAACCCTCTCTCTTTTCCTCCGTACCCAAATCTCTAAAAACGGGGGAACAACGGAGCTGATCCAGATGTGCGTCCGATATGACGTAACATCTGAAATGTGGACCCACGGCCCAATCAGAAGCGTTGCTATCAGAAACAATGCCCGACTGTTTTGGACGTAATATGGTCGGTGTTTACATTAGCATCGCAAACACTCAGAGCTAACCTGTACTGGAGAGCATGTGTGTGAAGAAGCAGGAAGTAGAAAGGAACTCACCTTGTGGTATAACCGGCAAGAGAGAAAGCCTTTGAGCTCCAGACTGTTTCAGATCCTTGATAATCCATGATATGGAGTTTCATCACGGCAGCATTTAGTTTAGACGGTAGCTGCCGGGTCCCCATGAGCTCAGACCCCTCCTTTTTTATTTTTTAAAGCTTTATACCCAGAATCAGCACTTTTGAAACAGGAAGTGAAATAGAGGGACATGAGGCATGGCTAGAATGGGTGATCTGTTTGGTATTTTGAGCAAAACACTTCATAGACATGTTTTTTATATATCTGAGACCTATGCTATTGCCTAAAAATATTATGATAGGTGCCCTTTAAAGAGGACCTGTTGTGCTTTTTGAGGTTTTCCTTTTCCTGTAGAGTGTTATCTAAGTTTACAACAAATGTATGCTTCTTCATGTTTCTATCTGTTCTGCCTTCAGGGCGAGGGGAAGGTGAAGAAGGTGCCGCTGGTCCCAGGTCAGCTGTTGTGTTTGGAGCACGCTGTGCAGCAGGAGTATTTCCCGCAGCACGTGGCCTTGCTGCTCGACACCTTCACCTCCAGGTACGAGCTGCTTTAAAACGAATTATTTATGAGTTCTTCTCTCACGTTCCCCTTTACATCCATTAATATTCCAATTTAGATGAACAGTTTCTTTGACAAGGGGTCACAACATGTAGAAGGTCTCAAATCCAAGAAATTCAACATACAAAAAGTATAGAAATCAAATCAATAATAACACTGAGAACGTAAAGGTATAACATAAATACAATAAAAGATGGGTTATATATAAGCACGGGGGGGTCAAACTCAAACACACAGTGGGCCAACATTTCAAAATGGGGACTAGTCGAGGGCCGGACTGGTTCAATGTGTATTGCAGAATGTATTGAAATGAACTTATTGCACATATTAAACCTGGAACTAACAAAGCTTACATTATTGCCTATAAAAACAACATTAAACATTAAATAATCAGTTTGATTCATTTCTCACGGCTCTATCTGCAGCTTCTCCAGAGTCATTTCTTATGAGTACATTTCCCCTCAGGCCAACAACAGCTTCAACAAAACTATTTCCCTCAGAGAGAAACCAAACATGCCCTGCTGTCGTGAGAGAAAGTGCAGAAGGAAGCATCCATTGAACTCAGTGTGCTGCTCTGGGATGCTAGCTCAGACACTTGGCGTCTCATCTCGGGGGCAAGGTCATCAATGTTTGGGGTCCGGCTCTGAGCGGAGGAGACCCTCAGGATGGAGTGGTGGTGCAATATACCGGCGGGCCAGATCTAACAGTAATTAGAAATTATCCTGCGGGCCGAAATTAAATCCACCAAGGGCCGGATTTGGCCCCCGAGCCTCGAGTTTGACACGTGTGGTTTAAGGTCATCCTACATATTACAATAATACAGTCCAATATACTTAGATATTCATGTACTAGAATAGAAATTCCTCATTTTAAAGTAGCCATATTTTATTATGTTGGGGTGTCACACAGTCCAGTTTCCTTTGTAACCCTTCCATTATTAACCCCAGTGTCCTCCCATTGCCTCCACCAATGGCGTCCATCTGGCAGGAGCATCTTTGATCCTGCAGGAAATGTGTAAACACGAGTTATTTAAAAGAGTTGGTAACCTTTTTGTACGTTTTGTCTTTGTGAATGTGCAGAAACAGCGAAGCTCTGGAGTCCTGCAGCAGCGCCCGTGAGAGGCTGAGCAGCACTCTGGAGAAAAAGTGCCACTGATGAACACACACACACACACACACACACACACACGCCTTAATGTCCTCGCCAACAGGTTTACACTTGAACAAGAGACACGTACGACCACTTACTGTTTCTCCACTTCTTATTTGTATATTTTATGAACACTGTCCAGAATGTCTTAGTTTTTATTTTTCTACTTAATACTTGTGTCTTATTTTTTACCGAAATAATAAATACATATTAGAAAATACACACCAGGTGACCTTTGGGTGAATGTGTAACGAATGTAACCTGGAGCTAACATTAGACCATGGCTCCTTTTCCGTAGCATCTTGCCGTGCATTTAGTTACACGAACCCTTTCAAATTCACTGTGAAAAGAAACCAACAGGGTGTCTGCGCGACGGGGAGAGCTGCATCTGCCAAATCGCTTTCTCGATTGGGTTTTTACGGAGCCCGACGGCTGGCCCCCAAAAAACCGCAACTGTGCCAAAACACTTTAGAAAACATTAACCAACTTGACCACACACAAAGCGCTTTTGCATTCTGTAAGTGTAAGAAAATTGGGAACAAAACAAGTAGAAACATTTAGTTTAATATGAGATAACACAGCAAGCGAGAAACATTCCATCACCCGAACTAATGATTCCTTTAAAAAATACTTTGAGTTTATTTTACTCTCCATCGTTGCAGCGCTATAGACATATCTGCGGAGAAACATTAAAGTTATTTCCAGGTGTCGATACATCTGGGATTCGTTCAGCACATTTTGAGGGGAATTGCAGATATTCAGCATCCTGATACTGCCACAAAGTGTGCTGTATTTGATTATGTATATCATCTCATATGCTGCTATTGTTGCTGTGGACACGTAGAGGGAGACGGAAATTAAAAGGGCAATTATACCGAGTGCAAAACGTACAATCTATATATCACAATTAAGAGCTGCCTTAATTTTGCTGTGTTTTACTGATGAGATGCAATCATTACATAAGGTCCAGTGATGTCGGTGTGTATCCGACTGTGAGCAGGAATGAGCTACACACACACACACACACACACACGAGCCTTAACACACAGCTGCATGTGTGTATACCCTGCACTGATCCCAGTCATAACACTGCACAGCTCAGGGGACCACGGTCACTTTTACCTCTTCTTGTTTTTTGTATCCGTAAATATAATTCAAAATGTGACTTTGTGTTCCCTCAGATAGTGGTGCAAGGGAACACAAAGGTAATGGGGATTAGGACTTTAAATGCTCTTCTGGTTAGAACATGTGGACTGCATTTTGTTTGGACAGGATAATGCTTGATGTGTTTTAACTGTCAGAAATATAACTAATCCAACAAGCCTGACTCGTCG
Organism: Champsocephalus esox; assembly: GCA_036324585.1. NCBI lineage: Eukaryota > Metazoa > Chordata > Actinopteri > Perciformes > Channichthyidae > Champsocephalus > Champsocephalus esox. Next base: position 5,838,574 of record CM070485.1, on the reverse strand, counting down.
TCTGTGTATGTGTGTGTGTGTGTGAATTATACACTGTTGTTTTTGAAGAAAGCTTAAAAAGATTACATGTTCATCCGAAATGGAGAATTTGGTGTGGAAATTAAGTGTTCATTTGGTGTAATATTCCTTTAACGGAATCCAGAGGTAGGAGGTTGGTGTCGGAGTGGGGGGCGGGGGGGGGGCTGTCAGTGAATGAAGGGATGAACTGAGTTTGTTTTGGATGGGGCCGGGGTGAAGAGCAGCAGAGAGCCGAGACCGTGAGAGAGTGAGCGGCCAGGAACCGGACAGAACCAGGGACCACAGCACGGTGAGTCCGTGCGTAAAATTGATTAATTTGTCAACCAACAATATGGAATTTATGTATTTCAATACATTTATTTGAGTTATTTTGAAGGTAGAATATAAATGTCTTGACATAACATGTTATGTTGTCATCCAAATTGCTTATTTATCCAATCATGTGGACAGTTTTATTGTGCGCATTTTTGCGTAAAATGCAACATTTTGAACCGTTATCACACTCACTATATACTGGCTGTATATTTTCTTGGTTTCCACCTATAAGTCAAATTATAACCAATACAATGCTGGTATTTTTCCATATTAGATAATTTTGCAGGATTTTAACATTCCAAGATGTGTCAATAACCATCATCCCTTACCCTTTACGCACAGAAAACTATCACCATGTTTAGAATACGCTGGTATAATGCAGGTTCATTTAATCTTAAAAGTGTTGGAGAGGAGTTTTCTCTTCGTACCTGGCCGGAGGACCAGAGGGTTTTTCCAGGGGGAAACGCTCTGGCAACACACCGGGCGGAGAGACACTGCGCGTCTTTGTGCGCGCGGAGCGGCGGCTCCTCTGCGGTCAGCTCTGTGTATCCCCGGGGGCACGCGGACAAACAGACCCGTGCAAGGGGAAATTCCTCCGGCTCTAGTTTCTCCTCTTGTCCCTCTTTGCTCCGGGGGTTTGAGGAACACAACGAGGAAGGCTGTTAAAATACCCAAAAGGCTGCTGGATGGTCAGCGTTGTTTACATGCAGCTTTTAAAGGAACTTCAAATATTAATAATTGATTAATATATACAATTATATATTGTATTAAATATGATACAAAATATTGTATATGCTCTGATTTACGCTGGATGAGTGCAGAAACATCAACTGTTCATCTAACAAAAGTGGGCGTTTACATTTTTGTCTTCTAACAAAGTCAATTTAAAGCTTTAGTCATATCGCAACAGCTATGTTTGGAAAATAAATGCAATGCAATGTAATACAGGCTCTTCCAACAATGCAACATAACAGAATACCTAAAATATTAAATAATAATAACAATAAATGCAGGTTAAAACAGTATACTGAAATATTGTACACTGTATAGGATATCTAATATCTATTATAAAACGGACAAGTCAAATCAAGCAATCTGATTGGTTCTTAGCCGTGATACTGAGCGTATACCACGAGTAGAATTGTAAATTACTTTTCACAACAAGTCAGTATCCCTCCGCGCCTGAGAAAAACATTATACCGTTGGGTTGAAAAGCAAACTGCCTCCGCTTCGCGTCGGGCCGAACCACGCCCCTTAGCTGTGATATAATGAGCATATACCACGGCCTGTCGTGAGCTATTGCTTAATTATATAATATATATTAGGGGATAAACACATAATAAAAGAAAAATAAATCACATTTTGGGAATGCAAGTTTTGTGCCCTCAAAGCATTGGTAACATTTCGTTTTGTTATGGAGTAAATGACATACATAGTGTGGGGGAAACTTCTGAAGCAATGGGAGTCAGAACTCGGAGAGACACGAGGAGAGCTGGAGCTTTGATGGCAAACACTGACGGTTTATTTGGAGCTTCGGCCGGAGAACTCACAAGACATGTCACGTGTCTGACCACACGGTTGAGATGCCACCATCAATTCTGAAGCGCCCTCCTGTAGCTCCAGGTTTTAACTAGTTCAGAGTGTAATAATCAACATTCTTCAATAGATAGCTGAGGACACTGAATCACATTAGTTGTCGCTTATGGCTCCGGGTCATCTACACCGAGAAGGATGTGTTCCAGGTGTCCCACAACAATAACTACCTCTGACCGAGAGGTGCCCGGTCACAAACTGGTAACAACAACAAAATGCTAGGGCAGCCCCTCCTTACGGTCAGCTGCGTCAGAGGGCGACGGAGGACATGCAGGGCAAATTATTCCCAACACATAGGCTAGTAGAAATATATGCGTAAACACTGATGCAAATAAAACAAAAAAGCCAATTACAAGCCAGAAAATAACAGAAAAAGAAAAATGTAGATATATAAAACTGATGCACAGACTTGGCGTTTTGCATTAATACAGTCATGGGTCTCGGTCAGCTCCATCTGTTTCAGGATGTGCTGCAGCAGGTTTGAGCATGGCACCGTTTCTCCGTGCCAACATTCGGAGACGTGTGGTGCTGTGCAGCTTTCCCTGTCCATTCCTGCGGATCAGGGCTGTTGATCCGACATGGGAATGTGGTTTTAAGGCATTCCAGTGAAGTCTGGCTCGGCCCAAACTCAGCAAAATAACTCTAATCCCCAAAAAGTACAAAATTATGCAATCTGACACCTTCAATAGAGATTGCAGGCGGCGTAGGCATATCCTGGAGGAGCCCCGAAATGGCTGCCTCTTTATATTTTGATCGTAACGGCATAAAACATTCATGCAGGTATCGGGCTACTCAGGTCCTCTATCAGAAAAGGTATTCTATCACAAGATCCTGCATTAAGATGCTACTTCAGCAAAATAATACAAGTATTATGAGCTGCTTAAATGAATACAACAATGCCCTCCTGTTACTGAAATACAGGTATTATTATTATATAGGTCAGTGTTAGTCATTACTTCTGCATTATGTCTAAGTGATTTTGCCGCAATGCTTTATTATTATTATTACACATAGTCTTTGGTTCGGACTCTTTTGTCTGTTTTCTGATATATATATATATATATATATATATATATATATATATATATATATAGGCCACTAACCATGAACTAGAATGCTTATAATTATGTTTATTTGAACTTAAATTGTAATTGTCCTTCCCAGATGTTCTTCCAGATGTGTCCTCACCTCCTCTGCTTCCTGCTGCTGCTCTGCGTCCCTGACACACACTCCGCTAAATGTCCTGAGCAGTGTGTGTGTGACCAGATCCAGCTCACTGTGACCTGCAACAGCAAGAACCTCACACACATCCCCCCTACTTTGGATGAGGTCTCACACACACACACACACACACACACAGCACTTTTCTTGCTAAAATCACAGCTTGCACACCCGGTTTTAATTTAGGAATCAACTTTTTTCTTAATAGATCACAGTGAAATTGGATCTGCGTGGTAACGACATCCAGGAGCTTCCCTCCGGGGCCTTCAAACACACACCGTACCTCACACACCTGTCACTGCAGCGCTGTAACGTCCGCAGGGTGAAGGAGGGGGCTTTCCGTGGCCTCGGACGCCTCGTCTTCCTCAACCTGGCCAACAACAACATCGACATCCTCTACCAGGTCCTCACACACACACACACACACACACACCCTCACACACTGTACCAGGTCCACACACTGTACCAGGTCCTTACACACACTGTACCAGGTCCTTACACTGTACCAGGTCCTCACACACACTGTACCAGGTCCACACACACACTGTACCGTGTCCTTACACACACTGTACCAGGTCCTTACACACACTGTACCAAGTCCTCACACACACTGTACCAGGTCCACACACTGTACCAGGTCCTTACACACACTGTACCAGGTCCTTACACTATACCAGGTCCTCACACACACTGTACCAGGTCCACACACACACTGTACCAGGTCCTTACACACACTGTACCAGGTCCTTACACACACTGTACCAGGTCCTCACACACACTGTACCAGGTCCTACACACACTGTACCAGGTCCTCACACACTGTACCAGGTCCTCACACACACTGTACCAGGTCCTTACACACACTGTACCAGGTCCTCACATACTGTACCAGGTCCTCACACACACTGTACCAGGTCCTTACACACACTGTACCAGGTCCTTACACACACTGTACCAGTTCTTCACACACTGTACCAGGTCCTCACACACACTGTACCAGGTCTTCACACACTGTACCAGGTCCACACACTGTACCAGGTCCTTACACACACTGTACCAGGTCCACACACTGTACCAGGTCCTCACACACACTGTACCAGGTCTTCACACACTGTACCAGGTCCACACACTGTACCAGGTCCTTACACACACTGTACCAGGTCCACACACACTATACCAGGTCCTCACACACACTGTACCAAGTCCACACACACTATACCAGGTCCACACACACTGTACCAAGTCCTCACACACTGTACCAAGTCCACACACACACACACACACACACACACACACACACTGCAGAACAAAATCATTGTGTCCCATCATCTTCAGAATCAGATTCAGGTTTATTATCAAAGAGGTTTACACCAACACACATTGGTTTTAAAAAATGTGATCATGATCATTTCAAAGCCTAAGATCTGTGCAGTTTTAACATTTGTGAATGCCACTATAATGAACTCAAGTCAAATGTCTGTCTCCTTCGTCTCACACATGTTCCTGGCACCACAGTGAATCTTGTTGTGTTTCCTTGTGAGTCCAGGAGTCGTTTGACGGCCTGTCCTCGCTGAAGCAGCTCCTGATCGACCGTAACCGGGTGGAGGAGATTCAGCCCGGAGCTTTCTCTCAGCTCGGCTTCCTCAACCTGCTCTCCCTCACACACAACCAGCTGGTGTACATCCCCAACATGGCCTTCCAGGTAACACACACACCTCAAATATAGACTGTAACACACAGTGAGAAGTTTACACTGTGCGTTCTGCAGCTGCTCAGAAATACAATTAAAGATAGTGGATTGTGTTTTAAATGATTGCAACTGAATCCATACACTTTCTCACTGTGAATATTCAGGCTTTTTATTGTTGCAAAATGATGTCCTTGCACTAATCTATTCACAATTGTAATACCTCTTGCACTGTTTGTATGCAGCATTGTTGGACGAGCCTGGGGTTTTATATTTTCATTGACAACAACCTGTTGCGTTGAATACGACAGTCTCTGAATCTTTGAAGCATCACATATCAGACCTCCTTTCTTCCTCCAGGGCTTGCAGAACATCAAATGGCTTCGTCTGAGTCACAACTCTTTAAATTACCTGGACACGGAGGCTTTGGCCGGGCTGTTCACGCTCACACGTCTCAGTCTGGACCACAACGAGCTGCAGTTCTTCCCCACAGAGACCATGACCAGGTACAGCACGATGCTCCAAATAATAACACTAAATACAGAGGTGGGAAGTTGTGGAGTACAAATACTTTGTTACTCTACTTAAGTACATTTGTCTGGTATCAGTACTTTACTCCACTACTTATTTACGATGACTTTTTACTTTGACTTCCTTCATTTTGTACACAAATAACTGTACTTTCTACTTCTTACATGTTGAACTCAAATACCTGTACTTTCTACTTCTTACATGTTGAACACAAATACCTGTACTTTCTACTTCTCACATGTTGAACACTAATACCTGTACTTTCTACTTCTCACATGTTGAACCCAAATACCTGTACTTTCTACTTCTTACATTTTGAACCAAAATACCTGAACTTTCTACTTCTTACATGTTGAACTCAAATACCTGTACTTTCTACTTCTCACATGTTGAACTCAAATACCTGTACTTTCTACTTCTCACATGTTGAACACAAATACCTGTACTTTCTACTTCTCACATGTTGAACACAAATACCTGTACTTTCTACTTCTTACATGTTGAACCCAAATACCTGTACTTTCTACTTCTTACATGTTGAACTCAAATACCTGTACTTTCTACTTCTTACATGTTGAACTCAAATACCTGTACTTTCTACTTCTCACATGTTGAACTCAAATACCTGTACTTTCTACTTCTTACATGTTGAACTCAAATACCTGTACTTTCTACTTCTCACATGTTGAACTCAAATACCTGTACTTTCTACTTCTTACATTTTGAACACAAATACCTGTACTTTCTACTTCTTACATGTTGAACACAAATACCTGTACTTTCTACTTCTCTCATGTTGAACACAAATACCTGTACTTTCTACTTCTCACATGTTGAACTCAAATACCTGTACTTTCTACTTCTTACATGTTGAACACAAATACCTGTACTTTCTACTTCTCACATGTTGAACACAAATACCTGTACTTTGTACTTCTCACATGTTGAACACAAATACCTGTACTTTCTACTTCTCACATGTTGAACCCAAATACCTGTACTTTCTACTTCTTACATGTTGAACCCAAATACCTGTACTTTCTACTTCTTACATGTTGAACTCAAATACCTGTACTTTCTACTTCTTACATGTTGAACTCAAATACCTGTACTTTCTACTTCTTACATGTTGAACTCAAATACCTGTACTTTCTACTTCTTACATGTTGAACTCAAATACCTGTACTTTCTACTTCTCACATGTTGAACTCAAATACCTGTACTTTCTACTTCTTACATGTTTGAACACAAATACCTGTACTTTCTACTTCTTACATGTTGAACACAAATACCTGTACTTTCTACTTCTCTACATGTTGAACACAAATACCTGTACTTTCTACTTCTTACATGTTGAACTCAAATACCTGTACTTTCTACTTCTTACATGTTGAACACAAATACCTGTACTTTCTACTTCTCACATGTTGAACCCAAATACCTGTACTTTCTACTTCTTACATGTTGAACCCAAATACCTGTACTTTCTACTTCTTACATGTTGAACTCAAATACCTGTACTTTCTACTTCTTACATGTTGAACCCAAATACCTGTACTTTCTACTTCTTACATGTTGAACTCAAATACCTGTACTTTCTACTTCTTACATGTTGAACCTAAATACCTGTACTTTCTACTTCTTACATGTTGAACCTAAATACCTGTACTTTCTACTTCTTACATGTTGAACACAAATACCTGTACTTTCTACTTCTTACATGTTGAACTCAAATACCTGTACTTTCTACTTCTTACATGTTGAACACAAATACCTGTACTTTCTACTTCTTACATGTTGAACACAAATACCTGTACTTTCTACTTCTTACATGTTGAACACAAATACCTGTACTTTCTACTTCTTACATGTTGAACACAAATACCTGTACTTTCTACTTCTCACATGTTGAACTCAAATACCTGTACTTTCTACTTCTTACATGTTGAACACAAACACTATACTTTCTACTTCTTACATGTTGAACTCAAATACCTGTACTTTCTACTTCTTACATGTTGAACTCAAATACCTGTACTTTCTACTTCTTACATGTTGAACTCAAATACCTGTACTTTCTACTTCTTACATGTTGAACTCAAATACCTGTACTTTCTACTTCTTACATGTTGAACTCAAATACCTGTACTTTCTACTTCTTACATGTTGAACTCAAATACCTGTACTTTCTACTTCTTACATGTTGAACTCAAATACCTGTACTTTCTACTTCTCACATTTTGAACTCAAATACCTGTACTTTCTACTTCTTACATGTTGAACTCAAATACCTGTACTTTCTACTTCTTACATGTTGAACTCAAATACCTGTACTTTCTACTTCTTACATGTTGAACTCAAATACCTGTACTTTCTACTTCTCACATGTTGAACTCAAATACCTGTACTTTCTACTTCTTACATGTTGAACACAAATACCTGTACTTTCTACTTCTTACATGTTGAACACAAATACCTGTACTTTCTACTTCTCTACATGTTGAACACAAATACCTGTACTTTCTACTTCTCACATGTTGAACCCAAATACCTGTACTTTCTACTTCTCACATGTTGAACCCAAATACCTGTACTTTCTACTTCTTACATGTTGAACTCAAATACCTGTACTTTCTACTTCTTACATGTTGAACCCAAATACCTGTACTTTCTACTTCTTACATGTTGAACACAAATACCTGTACTTTCTACTTCTTACATGTTGAACACAAATACCTGTACTTTCTACTTCTTACATGTTGAACCCAAATACCTGTACTTTCTACTTCTCACATGTTGAACCCAAATACCTGTACTTTCTACTTCTTACATGTTGAACTCAAATACCTGTACTTTCTACTTCTTACATGTTGAACACAAATACCTGTACTTTCTACTTCTTACATGTTGAACCCAAATACCTGTACTTTCTACTTCTTACATGTTGAACTCAAATACCTGTACTTTCTACTTCTTACATGTTGAACCCAAATACCTGTACTTTCTACTTCTTACATGTTGAACACAAATACCTGTACTTTCTACTTCTTACATGTTGAACCCAAATACCTGTACTTTCTACTTCTTACATGTTGAACTCAAATACCTGTACTTTCTACTTCTAACATGTTGAACTCAAATACCTGTACTTTCTACTTCTTACATGTTGAACCTAAATACCTGTACTTTCTACTTCTTACATGTTGAACCTAAATACCTGTACTTTCTACTTCTTACATGTTGAACACAAATACCTGTACTTTCTACTTCTTACATGTTGAACTCAAATACCTGTACTTTCTACTTCTTACACGTTGAACACAAATACCTGTACTTTCTACTTCTTACACGTTGAACACAAATACCTGTACTTTCTACTTCTTACACGTTGAACACAAATACCTGTACTTTCTACTTCTTACATGTTGAACACAAATACCTGTACTTTCTACTTCTCACATGTTGAACACAAATACCTGTACTTTCTACTTCTTACATGTTGAACTCAAATACCTGTACTTTCTACTTCTTACATGTTGAACACAAATACCTGTACTTTCTACTTCTTACATGTTGAACTCAAATACCTGTACTTTCTACTTCTTACATGTTGAACTCAAATACCTGAACTTTCTACTTCTTACATGTTGAACTCAAATACCTGTACTTTCTACTTCTTACATGTTGAACTCAAATACCTGTACTTTGTACTTCTTACATGTTGAACACAAATACCTGTACTTTCTACTTCTTACATGTTGAACACAAATACCTGTACTTTCTACTTCTTACATGTTGAACTCAAATACCTGTACTTTATACTTCTTACATGTTGAACACAAATACCTGTACTTTCTACTTCTTACATGTTGAACACAAATACTAAAATACTAATAATTTACTTTTACTTGAGTAAAGAAGTTTAGTCAGTACTTCTACTTTCTAAACACGAGTATCTGTACTTCTACTTGAAGAAAGGATGTGTGTACTTGCCATCTCTGTAAATAAAACAAACGACTAACTAACCCCAGACTGTTAAAATGCTCTGGTGCAAGTGTCATGCATTGTAACATCTTCAATCTCTGCCTCTCTGACTGCAGACTTCCAGAGGTGACCCGTCTTGACCTGAGCTACAACCCGATGACGTACCTGGGAGAGGAGGTGGTTTCCATGAAGAAACTGACGCACCTCTTCATGGATCACATGTCCCTGCAGGACCTGGACCCCACGGCCTTCTCCAAATCTAGCAAACTGGTGCACCTGGACCTCGGTCACAACCAGCTGAGAGTCCTGCAGCCTTTCTCCGAGGGAACGTCGTCGCTGGCTCGCCTGAACCTGGCCGGGAACCCTCTCTCCTGCAACTGCTACCTGCGTCCTCTCAGGTAAACACACACTTTAAAGGTCTCCTATTATACTCTTTCTCATCAATATATCCCAGGTCTCAGATATATCCAGAACCTGTCTCTGATTGGCTGAAAACACCAAAACAAGGAGCCCCTCCCCACGCCCCTCTGAGAGAGATTTGGTTACAAAGAACTCAATGGAGCTCTAGGGGAGATTCAGGTGATAAGTTACCTTGTTGCTGATTGGCTAATGGTTACACAAGACAACACATCGTTATGACATCACAAAGTGGCCAAAATCTGATCAGCTCGTTTTCAGACAGGTTTTTATAGAAATGGATCAAAAAGAGAGAGAATCTTTGTTCCTGAAACTTTCAGAGTCTCTTTCCACAGAGGGGACACATGTTGATGTAGAAGAGACATGAAGAAGAGGGGACACATGTTGATGTAGAAGAGACATGAAGAAGAGGGGACACATGTTGATGTAGAAGAGACATGGAGAAGAGGGGACACATGTTGATGTAGAAGAGACATGAAGAAGAGGGGACACATGTTGATGTAGAAGAGACATGAAGAAGAGGGGACACATGTTGATGTAGAAGAGACATGAAGAAGAGGGGACACATGTTGATGTAGAAGAGACATGGAGAAGAGGGGACACATGTTGATGTAGAAGAGACATGAAGAAGAGGGGACACATGTTGATGTAGAAGAGACATGGAGAGGGGACACATGTTGATGTAGAAGAGACATGGAAAGAAGAGGGGACACATGTTGATGTAGAAGAGACAGGAAGAAGAGGGGACACATGTTGATGTAGAAGAGACATGAAGAAGAGGGGACACATGTTGATGTAGAAGAGACATGAAGAAGAGGGGACACATGTTGATGTAGAAGAGACATGGAGAAGAGGGGACACATGTTGATGTAGAAGAGACATGAAGAAGAGGGGACACATGTTGATGTAGAAGAGACATGAAGAAGAGGGACACATGTTGATGTAGAAGAGACATGGAGAAGAGGGGACACATGTTGATGTAGAAGAGACATGAAGAAGAGAGGACACATGTTGATGTAGAAGAGACATGGAGAAGAGGGGACTGCCGATCTAGATCCCTCCGCTTCGCGTCAGGCTCCTGATCAGCCTGTCGGTGTTCTTTTCCTCATAATGACAGCGTCGCAGCACATTATCCCTTACTTGTCATACAGATCAATGTTTATTTAGCTGTTAGATGGGAAGAAAAAAGGTGTAAGAAAAACCTTTCTAATAAAGGTTTAAAAAAAAATTGGTCCAAGTGCTTTTCAGCGGTTGCCTAGCAACGGTTGCAAAGCCGCGTAGGTGGGCGGGGTTTAGGGATCGTTCAGTGCCTCGATGAGGTCTGAGATGACATCCTGTTCTGGATGGCTCTCATTTTAAGAATGACTGTTCACCAGTCAGAGTCTGCGAGGTCTCTCCTTCAGATCAGTTCCTTCAAACCAGGCAGGTTAGCATTTCAAACAATCCACATTGCTATCTAAATAAATATCTAAATAATGAAGAATAATCCACATTGTTTTAGAAATATCTAAATAATTAAGAATAATCCACATTGTTTTAGAAATATCTAAATAATTAAGAATAATCCACATTGTTTTAGAAATATCTAAATAATTAAGAATAATCCACATTGCTTTAGAAATATCTAAATAATATTTTTTTAAATACCAAGATATTTGAAAACTTCAATAACATTATTGTTTAATTATCTGGTTAGTGGGTTATTAATATGACATTACATTACATTTAGCTGACGCTTTTATCCAAAGCGACTTACAATAAGTGCGTTCGACCAACAAAATACAACCTTGAAGAAAACAGAATCATATAAGAACATCAGGTTTCATAGAGCCAAACATTTCAAGTGCTACTCAACTGGCTTTAGATAAGCCAGCCCTTTATTAGTATATAAGTGCTCTGTTAATAGTTCTATCGCTCAAAGTGGAGTCGAAAGAGTTATAATGTCCATAAACAGCCAGCAGATGCCAGAGCTCAGAAGCAGCCTGACTCCTGTTGTTGAGCCCTTTGTCAAAGGGATGACAGCAGAGCAGTGAACCCTGATGGAGCCACCGTAATCGTGGTGGCAGACTTTGTACTGGAGGTTGTGTTGTCCGTAACCAAGGCCACTTTGGCTGGTTCTAAGGGCAGGAAGACGTTTGTCTCCCAGGAGAGCATCAGGTCCAGTCTGGGGGACCTGCTCTGCCAGAGTATTGCCAAAGCTCTTTATTAGCAAAGAGGTGACAGAGAGCGTGAACTCTGCCACCAGCAGCACTGCTGAGCTTGTGGTGAGCCAGCACGTCGTTCCCCCCAGCAGGCTCAACCTGATGGTGGGGCACCTCTGCACAATTCTGAAGGCAGGAAGAATTAGAGTTGGGAAACTCCACCGTAGAGCATGTGCGAGAAAAATAAGTCTTGAAACACTGACGGCGGAAAATGAGGAGCCCAGAGCTGGTTCACCGGTCTCAATTAATTCCTTGCTGCTAGGAGTCAAGGAGCAGAGTTCGTCAGGGGACTCAGTGATTGACCTCCAGAAACAGAGATCTGTAGAAGAAATCATTTACCAAGAGGTGAGAAAACTCACCGATCCTGTCCTGGAGGATTGGCCTGAGCAGGTTTATGCTCTGCTTGAAGAAGAGAGCTCTCAGGGGATCGCAAACGCAGCGGAGGTCATCACATCCCGTATGGCCGAGGGAGAGCTGGACCAGGACGAGGCGGATGTCGACAAGTCCACCCAAAACCAGAAGACCGAATGCAAGCAGGGCATTAAGAAGAAGCTTGGATTCATGGCATAGTGGAGAAGCTTCAAATGAAATTCCATCCAGACCCCAAAGAGGAATCTATAAGTCGATGACTTCACTGATGACCAGCGTAGGCAATGTGCTCCAGACAGCGGGAGGTGAGAAGGGGGGGAAGAAATGAGTATCTCTAAAAGGTTCACAGACGGCTCCAGGGTCAAGTATGTAGACTTTGCTCAGGCGCTGAGCGACATAGTGTACGGACACATTGCCAGTGGTATGCCTCAGAACATTATCCCGGAGCCTGTAAGGAGCTCGCCTGTCACCACGTCTCCTCAAGTCCTCGTTCCTCAGGTGCATCGCGACATGTACGCGGACATGTGCAGTCAGGCGTGGCATTTTGTGTCGCTGATGACCTGGTTTGTGAACATCTCAGGGTAGCGAGCAAGAGTCAAAGGGTCCAACTGGCCAGAATGGGGCCTGAGGCTTCGCTTCAGTCAGACGCCTTCGATGAGAGGGACGAAGCTTTGGAGAGAGCCTTGACCCCTTGTTTCGATTTTTGTGGAGAAGCTCGTCGCGTGGGCCTACAGAAAAGTGACGAAGTGTTTTTCGGATGTCATCGTGGAGGGCATCATTCTGCGCCTCTCGGATAGTATTTGGGCTAAATTGAAGGGAATTGACTTTCAAATCCACACGTCGACCTTCGCTGACCTTGAGAAGGTTATTTACCAGCGCTTGTGCGAGAAATGTGGCTCTCCAGAGATGCTCCTGGCCATTTGGCCCTTAAAGGAACAAGAATTTGGAGTTTTTATTGCCGAGTCCGTCGAATGTCATTTTATGCCAGCGAAAAAACTTGGACGGATCTGCAGGTTCTTTTGATCTGTTGGAAAAGATGAATCCAACTTCTGCAGAAGCACTTTTTTAAGTGAACTGAGACGCAGGGTTTCTCCAGGTTTTCCCACATGTTTTGCAAACAAATGAAAAAACTGCAACATGCGTTATTTAGGGGAATATTTAGGGGAATATTTAGGGGATTTATTAAGGGATGTTTGCCATGAGTCTTTTTTTCTCCTTCAAAAGCAACACAGGGTTTCCTCCGAGAGTTTCTTTTCCAAAGTGTGGATTCATCACATGGTGGCACAGCTAAAGAAAATATTTGAGCCAGACCCAAAAGTGGGAACCATCAGTTGAATGTCTACCGAGGCAGTTTGATCCTGACAAACATTAGCCACCTTTAGCTTAGCGGTGGTGACGTGAAGTCATGTGACCGTGCTGTAGTTCCTTTATAGCCCAACATTAGCCGCCTTTAGCTTAGCGGTGGTGACGTGAAGTCATGTGACCGTGCTGTAGTTCCTTTATAGCCCAACATTAGCCACCTTTAGCTTAGCGGTGGTGACGTGAAGTCATGTGACCGTGCTGTAGTTCCTTTACAGCCCAACATTAGCCACCTTTAGCTTAGCGGTGGTGACGTGAAGTCATGTGACCGTGCTGTAGTTCCTTTATAGCCCAACATTAGCCACCTTTAGCTTAGCGGTGGTGACGTAAAGTCATGTGACCGTGCTGTAGTTCCTTTACAGCCCAACATTAGCCACCTTTAGCTTAGCGGTGGTGGCGTGAAGTCATGTGACCGTGCTGTAGTTCCTTTACAGCCCAACATTTGCCACCTTTAGCTTAGCGGTGGTGACGTGAAGTCATGTGACCGTACTGTAGTTCCTTTACAGCCCAACATTAGCCACCTTTAGCTTAGCGGTGGTGACGTGAAGTCATGTGACCGTGCTGTAGTTCCTTTACAGCCCAACATTAGCCACCTTTAGCTTAGCGGTGGTGACGTGAAGTCATGTGACCGTACTGTAGTTCCTTTATAGCCCAACATTAGCCACATTTAGCTTAGCGGTGGTGACGTGAAGTCATGTGACCGTGCTGTAGTTCCTTTAGAGCCCAACATTAGCCGCCTTTAGCTTAGCGGTGGTGACGTGAAGTCATGTGACCGTGCTGTAGTTCCTTTACAGCCCAACATTAGCCACCTTTAGCTTAGCGGTGGTGACGTGAAGTCATGTGACCGTGCTGTAGTTCCTTTACAGCCCAACATTAGCCACCTTTAGCTTAGCAGTGGTGACGTGAAGTCATGTGACCGTGCTGTAGTTCCTTTACAGCCCAACATTAGCCACATTTAGCTTAGCGGTGGTGACGTGAAGTCATGTGACCGTGCTGTAGTTCCTTTACAGCCCAACCAGAGCCATACATAAGCCACCTTTAGTGTAGCGGTGGTTACGTGAAGTCACATGGCCGGTTTTTCCTTCACAGAGAATGGTCGATCCGTAACAAGGTGAAGCTGCTGGGCACCTGTGGAGGTCCGGCCCACCTGTCGGGGGAGAGCCTGGAGGCTGTGTACCCTCTGGAGCTGCGCTGCCAGAGCCAGGAGGCCATGCTGAGGGCGGAGAGGGAGGAGGCCGCCAGGATCACTCCTCCTCCCACTCAGGAGCCAAAGAACAAGGTCAAGTGTCCGGCAAACTGCGCCTGCGAGGTGAGTGCCTCTACCAGGTTTTCAGGTACTTGATGCACACATTTGTTGTCCACATATACTTTTTATATATATTGTTTTTACAGAGCCATGCTAGCTGTGTCCCATGCTTAAAATATTGCAATTGGGGTGCAGACATTCAGTTGTTTACCCAGAAATCTTGAGTACTCCAAAGTTTTCTGTCAGAGATGTGTAGTACGGGTCCACAGCACATAGAAACTGCCGGATGCAAAGGCAATGGGAATTCCCCAACACTTCACATGAAGTGGAATTATTGTGTTGTGTCCTCTCTAACCTTCCCATATTTTCCAGGCTGATACACACCACTCTTCGTGTGAGAACCGCGCTCACACTAAAGTTCCTCAGGGTTTCTCTCCGGGCACGAGGCTCCTGGACCTCCGAGGAAACCACTTCCACTTCATCGCCAGCAGCAGCTTCCCCGGCATGACCCAGGTGGTTTCGCTCCACCTGCAGCGCTGCAAGATCGTGGAGGTGGAGGACGGGGCGTTCAGCGGCATGAAGGGTCTGATCTACCTTTACCTCTCCGAGAACGACCTCTCCTCCCTCAGCCCTGGCGCCTTCAAAGGTCCTTAAAATGCATCATTAACACTTTGAAGGTCTACTATCATGCAAAATGTCTTTTATACATCAACATGTGTCCCCGGTGTGTCGGGGAACTCACGCAGCGTCAGAAAATAAAACCCTCTCTTTTCCTCCGTACCCAAATCTCTAAAAACGGGGGAACAATGGAGCTGATCCAGATTTGCTGCTGATATGACATAATATCGGAAACGCTGCTATCAAACAATGCGTAACGTTTTGGAAGTAATATGGTCTTTGTTTACATTAGCAAGCATCGCTAACACTCAGAGCTAACAGAGAGTATGTGTAAAAAAGGAACTCACCTTGTGGTAACCCAGAGATTTGAGCTCCATACGGTTTCAGAAATAATCCTTGATGTGGTTTGGAACATGATATGGCGTTTAATCACGGCAGCATTTAGCTGAAAATCTCTCGGTAGAATTCTGAGCTCCCATCCCCTCTTTTTACATTTTATTTTTTAAAGTTAAGGACTCAAATCAGCGTTTCTCTAACAGGGCTGAAATAGAGGGGAATGAGGCATGGCTGGGTGATCTGTTGGTATTTTGAGCAATCATCTTTGAGACCCAAAATACTATGATAGGAAACCTTTAAAAAGTAGCAGTAGGTAGATTTGCCAGATAGATGCGCTTTAAATTCCTATCATTTAATTTCTCAGGCCTCCCTCAGCTCACGTACCTCCACCTGGAGAAGAACCGCTTCACCGGTTTCCCCCGGGGAGCCTTCAGCCTGGTGCCCAGCCTGCTGGCCCTGCACCTGGAGAACAACTCCATCTCCAGGCTGGAGCCGGACGTCCTGCTGGGGGCCGGGAGCCTGCGCTCGCTCTACCTCACCGGGAACGCCATCGGGAACGTGTCCCCTCGAGCTCTGGAGGGGGCGGAGGACCTGGACACGCTCCACCTGGGGGGCAACAAGCTGAAGGAGGTGCCCACCGAGGCGTTTAGTAAGATGGGGAGCCTGCGGGAACTGAAGCTGTCCGGGAACACCATCCGCTGGGTGGGGCCGAACGCCTTCAGACCCCTGGAGAGGAGCCTGAAGGAGCTGTACCTGGACAACATGGGGCTGGAGAAGGTGAGGGGGTCACAAGCAGAGATGGCAAAAGTACACACATCTTTTACTCACGTAGAAGTACAGATACTTGTGTTTAAAAATACTCTGGTAAAAGTAGAAGTACTGACTAAACTTCCTTACTCAAATAAAAGTACAGGAGTGTGGGCTTCGAGATGTACTTAAGTAAAAAGTACCCACAACTGTTTTAAAGAGTACCTGACCTCCCTTTATATTAATAGAACAATAATGTAATTGTTAGCTATGAATGTTTCGATGCTGAACAGTATTATTTAAGAGTATTGTGCCAACAGGCCACAAGACTGACACCTGAACTTTTGAAAGAACAGCCATACCTGTGACCTAAGACTTCCATTGTCATATCTACACTGTAGCTCTGTCCGAATGAGAATCAAAGCCTTGAATCTTGAAAAAGTATTCTGATGTTTGTCGCTCCAGATGTCTCAGAGCTCCCTGGCAGGAGTGGGTCCAGGTCTGAGGAGTCTCTTCCTGGAGGGGAACCTTCTGGAGGAGGTGCCGGACCTCCACCCTCTCTCTTCTCTGGAGGTCATCAACCTGGCCCACAACCCTCTGATGTGTGACTGCCCTCTGCTGCCACTGCGCATGTAATACACATCTTCTTTATCACAATTTTCCTCCGTTCTCCGCACTTTTGAAATGACTTCTTCCTCCATTTCTTTGTAAACGCCCAATGACCAAATACATTATAGACAAATGGGAAAACGTAACCCTTAGATGCATAAGTGGGTCTTTGTTGACCCGGTGAGGTGGATTTCTTGAAGTGTCTTTGTAATTACATTTTTTTATCTTTTCATATTCCAGCAACTCCTCAAAACACATGTTTTGGATATCATGCCATTCACATTTTAAATGTACATTTTAAGAAATTGTAGTTTTTGTATTGTATTGTAAGTGGGTCAAAAATGACCGGCATGCATTCCCTATGGGATCCTATGGGAACCTTTGATTCTTATCACCTGTTGCTGGCAGGACTACATTCACTGTGGAACACACAGACTACATCACAAGTGACACCTCTCAGGAAGATTATTTTACACAGCAAGATCTGATACCTGTCAGTAAGATAATAATAATAATACATTATATTTGTATAGGGCTTTTCAAGGACTCAAACATCGCTTTACAATATAAGCGAAGGTTAGGGGTGGGAGGGGTGTAGGGCTATCAAACTTGATCAACCGGCATGGATTGATGGGGGGGGGGCTATGAGTAGACAAGAGGAGAAGAGATGAGTTTTGAAAAGGGACCGGAATACTGCGAGGGTCTCAGGATAGCGGAGATTTTTGCATCGATATGTTCAAAACATTTTTTTTAAAAATGTAAAAAAAAATTGAATATAAAATATTTCTAGTGTGAACCAAAATATAAAACTAAATATTATACAAGTGATTTCTCTTAACGAAAATGAAATTATAATACGGGTCCTTTTTGACCCACTTATGGAAGAGTGTAGGGTCCAGGCACTCGTGCATCTAAGGTTAATTACAATCCACTCAATCTTAGCTAATAGTACCATCATTTGAGATACAGTATTTAGTTTTCAGGACTTTTAAATACAAGTTAATTTCATATTGCATCCATGTCATCAAAACAAGTTTTCTTCACTTTTTAAATGACTAATTTCTTGTTAACTATATATATAAAAATGTGCGAAAACTGTCATATTTTACTTAAAGAACCATGACTTAAGATACTTCATGTCCGGGCGTTTTAAATAAACGATAATGTGATATTTCCTCCCCAGGTGGATAGAGAAAGTGAACCTGAAGGTGCGAGCCACGTGTGCGAATCCCCCCGAGCTGATTGGTCGACGGGTGAAGGACGTCCAGGTCTTCAGAGCCTGTCCTGGGGGAGAAAGTCTTCCTCCCCCCCCCACCGTCACCCCAAAACCAGCCAAGGCCCCCAAAGCCACCAAACCCAAACCGATGCACCTCAAAGGCCCGCGGCGGGTCAAGATGCTCAAAGCCAAACGTCGTAAA
Organism: Champsocephalus esox; assembly: GCA_036324585.1. Taxonomy (NCBI): domain Eukaryota; kingdom Metazoa; phylum Chordata; class Actinopteri; order Perciformes; family Channichthyidae; genus Champsocephalus; species Champsocephalus esox. The sequence continues at coordinate 5,819,905 of CM070485.1, read as the reverse complement.
CAAGGATCCAACACGAAACCCACGACGGCGAAGAAAACCACCAAGAGACAAACCATGGAGTTCATTTGATGTAACCTGTGAAGGGTTTTTAACATCTTCAATATATCAGATTTCTATTACATTGTTTCTGCATCATTTTCTATTCGTCAGCTGTTGGTAACTGTTGAAAAACGTATGTTACAACACATTATGAAATGTTTTCACTGACGATCACACATACGATGCATATCCTTATGTGATAACACTCGGATTTGTTAATAAGCAGCTTCAAGGCAATATGTAATGCATTCACCTGCTTCTCGTAACGTTTCTTACATCATGCGTGAGTTGTTTTATCAGACATGGCCGGAGAAAGCTGCTTTTTAAGAAAGACAAACCATGGATTTAATTCCTCTAGACATGTATCCTGCTGAGGCTTTTTAACATCTCCTATCGGACAGACTTATATCAGACTATTGTTGCATCATTTACTCTGTTTTCAAATCATTAGCACAAATATGCAATAACACAATATGTTAGTTGGCCAACATGCAATACGTTTTTATCCAATAACACCTGCATTTCGTAATAATTGACTACATATTGCAATGTGTTTCACATTTTATCAGACATGGCCTGAGAGAGCTGCTTTTTTTACATTTTAAAAGACAAACCATGGATTCCTCGAGAAATGTAACCTGCAGAGGATTTTTTTTAACAAAACAACCGTTTCTGCAGATCTCCTCTTTGTTGTCTAATAATAACTGTTGAAAAACATCGGTACCAACACATAATGTGACAAATAAACGATTGACAACTTCACATTAAAGGGCCCATGTCATGCTTTTCCGGTTATCACCCGTCCCCTCCCCTTCTGTTGGTCGCTTGTTAACAGACCCTTCACGCGATGGCAGAGCGAGCAGGGCCCATAATGATAGCCCTATAGTTTAAATCTACTACCCACACATGAACATATGGAAATAGTTTCTATTAAAAAAATAAATGTATTTATAAATGTATTTAGGAACCTATCCATGTGATTTTTAGTGGGGGTCGACATCAAATCCTCTAGGGGGGTCCAGGGGCATGCCCCCCAGGTAAGATTTTATTTTGGAGTTAAATGCATCAATCTGGTGCATTTTGAGGGGGAAATAAAGAGACTAGATCTATGGAAACACCTATATTAAACAGAACTGTATACATTTCAATCATCATAAAATCATGGCCATATCCAATAACATACCATTTCCAATATGAAAAAAACACTGAAACTTGTTTATTAATTAATTGTTGGTTCATTTATAGTTGTGAGTGTGTCTGTGCTCCTGAATCAACTTCTCCTGTCTCCCTCAATCTCGAGGATTCTGGCTTCCAAGCCAATATTTCAAGGATGCTACGTCATCGAGTGCCGCCGAAGGACTGTTCCAATCTCCAGCATACTTGGAATTCCACCGAGGCCGCGTCCTTGGTTTGGGGGAAATGTCGAGGCTGCACATGGGTAGACTTCGCGTCCTTAAAATCCCCACAATGCTTTGCGCACTGACCAATTTCAAAAACCCTTGCGGAGAATTGCTGAACCGACGCAGCACACATTTAAATGTACGTATGTAGTGGCGTAGAACATGTGTTGGTAAATATGTTACTTTGTTTTAGTGGGAACACAATTTGTATTATTATTCCGCCGGTATTTTGGCCATCTTCTTCTCCCGCATTGAACATCGCAGAAACTCCGTTCAAACATCAAAACATTCAGCTCGGTCGGGAATCGATGGCTATTACTTTTCTCATTCATAACTTTCATAATTCCAGAGATACATCCCATAATACATCAAATCTTTAACATTGAAGTCAATGGAGGACATTTTCAGAATTCAACAAATCTTCATGCGACTTCAACTGCTAACTGTTCATTCATACTTTCACTCAGAAACCTCATTCCAACTTTAAAATGTTACAAATCTTTCTGACATTATTCATGTAAAAAGACTTTTAAATATGATTCTTACTTTTAGAGATATTAACATTTGTTCAGACCTTGTTTTAGAGGTTTTCTTCACATTTTAACATTAACTAGAGTGCGTGATGTCACAGCTAGAGGGTGAGAAATCTTGAAATTTGCCGTCATATATTTTTTTAAAACTGCCATAATTCCCAAACCCTACATTCCTGGGACATCATTTTTCATGATACATGTAGGAAAACATCTCGTAGCTTGAAAAGTGACAAATAATTAAGCAAAAAATAATTCAAAAAAATGCCTCTTGAGGGCCTGAAGTGACAAAAACATTCAAAATTCCTCCATTGAAGTCCATTGTAATTTCAGGCAGATATTTCCTCACGGTAGCAGCCGCACACCTTTAGTTAAACTGCCAAAAATGCTCGCCTGGAAACACGGTTTTCTCATAACTTCAGTGAAAATACTCAGCCCAAGACTTCACAGGTTTGGTAACGATGCAGCCATCAATGCATCGACGCGTATTATGGGGTGTCATCAAATGCCGTTGCCATGGTGACAGATCATTCACCATCAACTTAGTTCAGAAGTTTGCGGTTCAAATATTCTGCTGCTTTTCCAAGCCTTTTTACTTTCTTTTTTTCTCTCATCACACATTCAAGCCCCCGGTGTTCATGTATCATTTCAATCTAAATTCTACACTTTCTTCTTACACATTTCATTTCAATCTAAATTCTTCACTTTCTTCTTACAAATGTCACTTTAATCTAAATGATTCACTTTCTTCTTACACATTACATTTCAGCATAGCAGTTTAGCACCAGCTTTTCAGCATTAAGCATTCCCACTAGCAATTTCTTCAGGAATTGCATTCTCTAGTTACATTTGTTTTCACCAAAAATGTGTTCCGTGAAAGTAAAGCAAGTTCATATTTAGATAGACATCGTGAGGTATTTATTTTCGGTACAGTTTATGTTGAAACCGTTAGAGAGAGTGGCACACTTGTTAGCCTGTTCCATTCTTCTTCGTTTTCCGAAGCCGTGGCTCGGAAGCATACTTGTTTCGTTTCTGAAGGAAGTGACTTGGAAGTACGCGACTACCAAGCCAGCATCCTCGCGATTGAGAAACACCCACGGAGTCCCCATTGACTTGCATTGAGCTCCCCGAACGCTGGTAATAGACGAGTTGGGATGGCGGAGAAATGCTCTCCGTAAACCCGTTCTCACAGCGTTACAAACCTTTTTCTTTCTCAATATCAAGCCACACTTATTGTTTTGACTTCGGCTGTGAGTGTGTGTGTGCTCAGGATGAGTTTCGCTTGTTCTCCTGTATCGCCGACCCGGAAACCTGTCCGCTCCTCGCGGCAGCGGCCCGCAGCAACGACCCGACCAATCAGAGCACACTGGGCTCACAGGCAGGAGCAGGAGCTCCAACAAGCCGTTAAGGACAGAGAGTGAATACACAGACTACACAGAGATGCTGTTTGAGAAACCAATGAGAGTTTGGAAAATTGCACAATTTAAATCTATTCTAGTCGACCTCAACGATGGAACTATGATCAGTAGAAATTGCCATGACGTGGGACCTTTAATACAAGGTTTTAACATCTTTAAGGCAAGTGAATGAGAAACATCGTTTTCCTAAACCACCACACACACCTGCAGAATGAACAGAACTACAAGCATCCAAACCAAAGAGCATTTTCCTTTATTATCAATTATTCTATATTTACAACAAACAGAAAAAACACATCTGTGAATAAAACCGGACAAAAACAAACCATGTGTCTACTATGTGAACTAATGATCTTCAGATTCATGTGTACAGCTTGTAAGTCATGTTAATTGTTAGTGTAGTCAAATATGCTAACATGGAGAAAGTGAGGTAGTTTTGGCAAAGCGGGTCCTTCTGAAAGTCGTCTTTTTAACATATATAAAGTATGGTAGGCATCTCACAACCATTTCCGTTATCACTCAACCTGCACACTTTCTCAATTCGCTGATTTTGTCAATAAAATGTCAGAAAAAAAGTGAAAAATGTCCATCGTAGCTTCTCAAAATCCAAGGTGATGTCTGTTAAAGTGTTTGTCAATCCCTAACACCAAAGATAGTCACTTTAATGTCATATCAGAAAAAAGCAGGATATGTATTCGAGAGACAAAACCCATTATATCTAGCTTTCTGTCCGTTGACCCTGTGGACTAATCGTTGCAGCTCGATGTGAAGTATTTAAGGTATGACCCCCAAGATTATCGTGAAATCAGATCCAGTTTTTAATACTTTTTATTGTTAATATCTTCCCATTCAATAATATCTTCATATTTGAGGTTTTTTTGGTAGTTTTGGAGTCCAGTATTGTTAGCTTCTTTGTGTTATTGTGTGACTTTTTGGGGTTTTAAAGGGTTAAAGAATCGACACAATAACACAAAAGCAAACGGATCGAAGCAGCAAATCCTGTGTTTCAAGACGTAAAGGAGTGTGATTGTTAATGGAGTCTGAGCAAATTAAACGGGTTCAATTCCCTGTAGGAAAAAAGGACTATTGACGGTAAGGAAAAGTGGTGAAAATAATCTAAATATAGCATTATCCTTAACAGATAATGATGTTTTAGGGGTCTTAAGTACGACTCTTATCTTCCTGCTGGTCCTTCTGTTGGTAATACACCGACCATCATATCATATAACCCCCTTTTGAAACATCTAACCATCCCTTTAACAACTTTCAATCTTACGAGAGTCAGAGTAGCATAGTCTCTATTGGTTTTACATTTGCTCCGAGTCTCGTTTTTTCAACTTAATCGTCTTTTTCACTCCATAAATAGCCTTCCCAATCTTTTTCTCTCGTCCACCTTCTTCAAGCATCTCATGTCTCCATCCCTGCAGCCTCTCCCGTTGTGTCCTGCTCCGTGTTGCTCTCTTCCTCCATGTTGCTTTCCCCGCTGAAGCTCTCTCCAAATGATCCAAACTCTTCACTTCTTCTTCCCGTTGTAGTTTCATGCGATGTTTCGTCCATGCTGCTCGCCTTCGTTTCCTGTTGCTGCCCCGACTTTCTCTGTCCACCCTCCTCCTTTTTGATTCTATCCAGAGTCGCTTTAGGAGTCTCCATCTCCTCCTCCACCTCCTCCACTTTCACCTGCACCGCAGAGACTATAGAGACAGAAATATGTCAGCAGATGACAGAGGTGGGAAGTACATTTACTCAAGTGCAATTTGAGGTACTACTTTCCATGTTATGCTTCTTTACACTTCTACTCCATCTAAAGCAGGGGTCACCAACCTTTTTTAGGGTGAGGGCTACTCTCAAAAAACAAAACAAGTCGGGGGCTACTTTTACTCCTCTTTTTTGTTTTTTGCAGTGTATATATTTAACACATTTTAACATTATTATATGCTGACCTTTAACCTTTGTGTGCTGTTTGGGTCTGTGGGACCCGTTTGCAGTGTTTACGAAAATAACTTGTATGCAATTTAATTATTTTAACCTACTTTATTTGGGGGTGGACGGGCCTCCCCTCCTCTAGGGGGGTTCGGGGGCATGCACCCCCGGGAAGATGTTTTTTAAAATGTTGAAGTGAAATGCATCAATCTGGTGCACTTTGAGCACAACATGAATGTATGGATACAGCTCTCAACACTCAGATGAAAGAGAGCTGTTGATTTCTTACTGTATCTATATTAAATAGATAAAGGTGTGCTCTCCCTGGCTGACGGGCAGGTAGGCCATCCAGTTATTTTAGACGGGCCGGCTCAGATGATTGGTCGTGCTTTTTACAGCGCCACGGCTTCCAGAGATGACATTTTTTTTAATGGATTTATTGTCAAAGCACCTAAGATATTCATTGCTATCGGGATGTTAAGAGCATTCCATGGAAAGTGTTTCTGAAGTGAATTACCTACCCCACCTTTAAGTAAAAGTAAATTCATACAAATATACTTTAAGTAACAAAAGTACAAGTTGTCGTCATGCAGAATGGCCCATTTAAGCACCATGTATTTTAAATTATTGTATTATTGATGCATTAATGTGTTCATAACTTCAATGTTGCACTTGGAAGAAGTCAAGTTTATTTGGTATTATTTTATATACTACTGGTTGGCTTAACCGATAATAAAATCTAGTAATGTATTAGTTCTTTATATATGTATATGAGTAAAAGTATAGGGTAGCTAAAGGAGAAAATACTCAAGTAAAATACACAATTACCTCAATGTTTTACTTGAGTACAGTACTTGAGTAAATGTACTTGGTTACATCTCAAGTCTGATATATTGATATAACACAAAAGGCAATCTATGATACTTAGTATTACGAATCGAGTTGCTGTGATTACTGTAGTTGTGTAAGTGCTGAGAGAGTTTTGACGTAGTTGTATGAGTAGTATTTTGACTACAGGTATTTGTACTTGTATCTGTAAGTATCGAGAGTAGTACTTCACTCTGAAAAATGACGTAGAGAAATGAGTTTGTCCCACTTACTGTCCGTCCTCGCTCAGTTTTGACAGGTAGAGAGAGAAGAAGGAGGGAGGTGAGTGAGAGCGGTTTAGGGTTTCCGGTCTGAAGAGCGTCGTGTTAGTTCAGGAGTTTGAGAATCGATTACAGTTCAGTCTAATGATTATTAAATTTAATATTTAAATTAGAAATTATGAGTTTATACGATTAAAAAATAATAATAAAACAAATATGATGGGGAGAAAAACGAGTACATGTAATTATGACATACTTCTTTTCCCCTTTTGTTTCTTGTTCTGTGACGCGGGTCGTATAGAACTGTAATCAGAAGAAAAACGGTGCATTTAATCAAAATCTAAAGGCCCTGACACCAAAGAACACGTCCCGACGGACCCGACTGCTGCGTCGCCTCACGTCTCGGCCACGTGTCGCACTGGAACACACCGCAAGGACTTCAGCCGACGGCCAAGTTGCACGTACGCACTGCGCATGCGTGAGTGGCAATAACTCTCCTTACCAGCAGGCGGCGGTAGTGTGTATTCGTCATTCAAAAGAGGCAACCGGAAGACAGACTGCGTGATACATACAAACAACAAATAGCGTGCGTTCCATTTTCACTCTCGTCCATCACAGACGGTTTCACGACTTATAATCGAAAACATGTTTAGTGCGGTACTGGAAAATGAAAAATAATAGCCGTCTGTGTGCGCCTTCTTCACTGATTCGCTAAGCTGAACAGCCAATCAGAGTGATTTCTTTTGCCGACAGCCTCCCGATTCAACATGTTGACATTCAACATGTTGAATCGGGGGCGGAAGGTGTCGGCACGGCCGAAAAGACACGACGGTGCGTCCGGGCCTTAAGAGAAAACATGCACACAGACATAGTTCACCAGTTAAACCTCCAACCATGATCCTGGAAGATATCCCGTCTTTCTTTCTACACATTTTCTTAATAACAGTTCAATCAGAATCAAAACAGCTTTCCTTAGATTCTTAAGGAAAACTTTTATTTTCTCCACGACATGCTACAGTGATCTTTAAGTGAGTGTTTACCGAGTCCTGGGGGCGGCTGCAGGGGGTAGTCCATGAGGTCGCACCAGCCCACCGGGTAGATGTCGGGCGACTGGTGGTCGAACCACTGGTCGAACTCGTCCTCCCAGCCGTCGAAGTGTATGAGCAGCAGGCGTCCGACGCAGCGCTTCACCGTGGCCACGCAGAGCAGCCGCGGCTCCATCAGATCCACCGCCTCCAGCTTCATGTCGGGGGAGAAGCCGTGACCCGGGAAGTCCTGGGGGAAAGGGGCATATTTAAAAAGGTCCCCTATTAAACTCCTCAACATATCACAGGTCTCAGATATATAAAGAGCCTGTCTCTGATTGGCTGAAACACCAAACAGATCATTGCAGCATTACCCATAATCCCCTCTGTTTCAGCCCTGTTTCCAAAGTGCTGATTCTCTGGCTGCGTTTCACTTCGATTAAATTGATTCCTTGCGTCGTTTCCCTGCGTCTAGTCCCTCCCTCCAGGGAAGCAAGGAGAGATGCAAGGAAACCACGAGAAGCAGGGAAAGGAGTTGTAAGAGCAACGGGACGTCCTTTCCTCCGGAGCGCCGCGTGAAGCGACGTCCGTTTGTGATGCCGCCGCACAGCTGATCGTCTGACAGCAGCTCTGTCCCCGTTATTTTCACAAACACCCCCGCCACACATTTACCGACACAAACATTTGTATCATCTGTTGTAGACCCCAATAAATAAAATGAAATAAGAACTCATAAAAAGATAAACGCCATTCTTAAAATTTATAAACGAACAATAGTTGGATTAATATTGATTAGAGTGCACAAAATAAATAAAATAATTGAGAGAAGAAAAAGAGATATGTTATCTATCAGAACCCAGTTAGCCTCGTCCAATCAGAGAGCGATACACAGTAAGGGGGCGGGGCGAGTGTCTGAGGATTACATCGAAGGATGGTCTGGTGGTTCCTCGGTTATAGCTCCTCGATTATCGCTCCTCGCTCCTCCGGCAGAAATAAGGCCATTGGGATGCTACTCAAGATGGCGCAGACAAATCAACTTCCGGTGAGACCGAGGACCGAGGAAATTAAAAATAACAGAAGTGAAACGTAGCCTCTGTCTGTTACTTTAGATGAAGATAAGGAGCCCCTCCCCCACGCCCCTCTGAGAGACATTTGGTTACAAAGAACTCAATGGAGCTCTAGAGGAGATTCAGGTGATAAGGGGGGGAGGGGTTACCTTGTTGCTGATTGGCTAATGGTTACACAAGACAACACATCGTTATGACATCATCAAGTACAAGTGGATTTTGCACAATAGGTGACCTTTAAAATGTTCTGAGGGTCAGAAACTGTTTCAGAATGATTCTAAAGAGAGAGCACAGCGACAAATGCAACACTTTGGACTTCCTGTCTTACGGCGTTAAACAGTCGTGGCGGTACAGATTTAGCATTGGTGTCCGTCAGGTATTCCTCCCAGGTGAAGATCTGAGAGTCATAATCTGCCGAGAGAGAAATCAGGAAGAAAATGATGTATTTAATGAGTTTACCAATCGTCGTGGTTTCCGTGTCAAAAATAGGACCACTGTCTGAAAGCTGTATTTACCTGGGGGCACCGTGAGAGGGATGCTGTTCTTCTTGCAGAAGTCAACAGGAAGGATGGCGTGGGACGAGGCGTGGTAACAGAACCAGTCGTAGCCGTTAGACGAGACGCCATCGATCCCGACCATCAGGTAACCGTCTAACAGCACCTGGAGAACAGAGGAGAGGCGGATGAAGGACAACAATACAGGAAGTGTTCATGTGGAGTACCTCATTCACACCAACGCAACTCCGGTTCTAGCTCCGTGCTAGGGCTTTTCAGGTTCAGAACCGGTTCAGCTCCGGCTCTGTTCACACCGCCCAGAGTCCGACTGGTGCTGCGTCGTTGCGTCATCGTCATGACGTAACCGTTTGCGTGCCTGCTTCATAAAGCCAAACCGCGCGGAAACCCCTCACAGCTGACACCGACAACAATAACAACAACAACAACAATGGCCGATTGTGCTCCAGCTTCCTCTGCACCTCTTCGGAAGCCCAGATTCCCAGCAGGTAGCTGGTCTCTTCAGTGGACCACTGCTGCTTGTTACGTTTCTCCATCGTTGTGTACAAGCTGGATAAAACGCCGGCTTGTTGTTGTTGTTCAGGAGTTGATCCCGCCCTGCCCCCTGCCTCGACGTAAGCGTGGCGTATGCGGTGCTTTCGCTCTGGCCGGTCAATTTTTTTGGTGCTTGAAACGAACCGGATTCCGGAGCTAAGAGGCGGCTCCGCTGCGGTGTGAAGAGGAAAACCCGGTGCTTTTCAAGCTCCAGCTCCGAACCGGCCCTGAAACACCGTTGGTGTGAATGAGGTATACTTTGGGAAAGGGTGTGAGTTCAACCTAAGCTCTTTAATAAATTGAGAAGCCAAAAATACAGATATTTGTTTCCATTGAAAGCATAAGGTTTTTTTTCACAGTCCTTTCAGATTCAGCCCTTTTCTCATGGGAAAAACACACGCTTACAGTGGTGTTAACTCAAATTAAATGGCATTAAACGTGTACAAAATCATGAATATGATCAGGATTAGTGTTGGTTACAAGTGAAAGTGGAAAAATATATAAAGAAATGTACTTTTTATATAAGTTTAAAAAGTTAGAAATTGTAAATAAATACAAATCAAACAAAAATAAGCTTTTAAGCATTTGTAGGGTGACATTTCTGAATATAAATCCAAATGAAAAATAAACCAGGATTAATGATTCATAATCGGGACCAATTGAGTTTAAAAATGCAAGTCAATAAAAATTAAAAATAGGTTTTTCATGTTGACATTTTTTGGTGCTTCAATTCATAACCCCCTGATTCATACGTCTAAACCACACGTGTCAAACTTGAGGCTCGGGGGCCAAATCAGGCCCGTGGTGGATTTAATTTCGGCCCGCAGGATAATTTCTAATTACTATTAGATCTGGCCCGCCGGTATATTGCACCTTCCCTCCATCCTGAGGGTCTCCTCCGCTCAGAGCCGGACCCCACACATTGATGAACCCGAGATGAGACGCCAAGTGTCTGAGCTAGCATCAGAGCAGCACACTGAGCTCAATGGATGCTTCCTTCTGCACTTCCTCTCTCACGACAGCAGGGCATGTTTGGTTTTCTCTTTGAGGGAATAGTTTTGTTGAAGCTGTTGTTGGCCTGTGGGGAAATGTACTCATAAGAAGTGACTCTGGAGAAGCTGCAGATAGAGCCATGAGAAGTGACTCGGAGAAGCTGCAGATAGAGCCATGAGAAATGAATGCAGCTGATTATTTAATGTTGTTTTTATAGGCAGTAATTTAAGCTTTGTTAGTTCCAGGTTTAATATGTGCAATAAGTTCATTTCAATACGTTCTGCAGTAAACATTGAACCAGTCCGGCTCTCCACTAGCACCCATGCCCCACTGTGTGTTTGACTTTGACGCCCCTGCTCTAGACTGTCTGATGATTTCTAAATCCAGAGCAGGCAAACACAGACGTAGATATAACACATAACGGACTCTTACCTTCTGAATGGTGGCCACACAGATGCTGCCCAGGTTGAGCGGGTCGATGGCCTCCAGCTTCATCCCCTCCTCAAAGTAACATCCCTCCATGTAGACAAACCTCGGCTGCAGACAAGAGAGAGAGAGTTGAGTTAAAGCAGATTCATGTAGACGTGACTTTCGATGAGGGCAGATTAGTGTAACTTTGACCTCCTGAACTAGTGTTTATAAATTAGGTCCTAATACAGAGTTGTATTCTTATACTCCAAACATAAATAAACATATTGATATTTTTCACAGGTAAAATGTACAAAAAAAAATCCTGAATATTGTTAAGTAACTTTTGATAGTCAGTTGAATTTGCTTTGGTGTTGAAATGTTTTTAAATTAATATGCATACATAGACACAATAAGATCCATAAGTATGTAAAATAAGGGCTAATAGAAATAAAAAATATATTCAAACATAAAATAAATGTAAAATAAAATTCAAACAAATAAAATCTGAATACAGAAACAATTATAAACTCCTGAATATAATACATAACTGTGAAGACATATTTACAGCATAGCTTAAAGGGGACCTATCCCATCATGCAATCCCGGGTGTTTTCTGAAAAGCCCCGAATGTTTCACTTCAAGCTATTTTTTTTTCTTTAAACGTCTCGTGAGCAGTGTTGGGACTAACGCGTTACAAAACGACCTTTTGCGGTAACTAATTATACGTTAACGTAACGTTACTAGTTAGTTACCTATTCCCATTCAGTAACGTTACTGTGATTTAAATGGGTGCGTTACTGCGTCACATTATGTGATCCAACTGAACCGAATCTCCCTGCGGATGTAACTTACAGGCGAATACAGCGATGTCCTCTCACAGCACCATGGAAAAGTGAAAGTGACCAGAGAGGAGTGGGCGGGGTAACATTTCAGGGTAAGCCAATCAGAGACAGAGTTGGGCGGGTCTTTCCTTATGGGGAAAATACACAGACACACAAAGGCTGCAGTCGAAGAGTCCATTTAGCTTAGGAACCTTCCGGAGTGAAATGACCCGGAAGTCCCTCAGTGGCAGCCATGATAAGTGCCGTTCCAATTCTCTAGATCAGCGATACTCAACCCGCGGCTCCTTTAACCTGTTAAGCCCGAAGGTCCCTGATTTTTTCTATACACACTCACACAAATATTTTTAATATTTTTTTTTAAATGGAATGAATACCTATAGTGATTATTCAATGTAATACAATGATTTTCTATAGTCTGGTATCTGAAAAAGGTCAAATGGCACTGATGGGCCCAAACGTGCCCAAAGCTTATTCCGCCTGGACTTTATTTTCATAAATCTCTCTAAAAAGGTCAAATGTCACTTGTTTTGCCTCAATCTTGATACAGGGTACTTATTATATGTTATAGTTTGGATTCCTAAAGCTTTTAGGCTCCTAACCCATCCTTCAAGGCTGGTCTTCACTATAAGTAATGGGTTTTCTTTAGGCGGAGACAGGAATTTACATTTTTTTGCTATGTTCCATCTGAATTTACTCTGACACAGAAACATCTATATTGATTCTGACACTTCTACATCCAACTCACAGATGTAACCTTGCTTTGATAACAACAATTATTCATATAAACCTTTTAGAAGTGAAGTTACAGTCATTTGTTCTGGGAATGTCATTTTCGAGCCTGAAACCTGAAAAACAGGCTCGGGGTTTAACAGGTTAAGACTAGTTGCGGCTCTTTTAAGTCCCACTCCCAAAAAAAACAGCATTGTCAGCAGAATTCATCAACATTTCATTATCACTCACAAGTCACACACCAGTCTATTAAGCCGCCCCCCCCATACCTCTGAACAACCAATCACAAATTATTTCAGGTTTCGCGCTCTAAATTATTTCAGGTTTCGCGCTCTGATTGCAGGTGCGCGAGATAATTGCTCCGTCACACTGGGAAAACTAGCTTACAGCACTATGCAAAAATGGTAAAGGAATATAGGAAACGGAAATATGAAGAGGAATATCGAACATTTAAAGAGGACTGGGAACTCGAGTTTTTCTTCGTCTCCACCGGTTCGGGAAAATGCATCTGCCTGCTTTGTGACAACGTCATTTCACAATTTAAAAAAGTCCAATTTGCAGCGCCATCACGACACAAAACACCCGAAGTTCAGTACCGACTTACCGAAAGGTGGAGAGCTGAGGGCGGAAAATCTGGCGAGACTCAAACAGAACCGAACTGCTCAAAAAAACGTATTCCACACAAATACGAGTGAAAGAGCGACAGAGGCATCCTGTGATGATCAGTAACCATGCTGTCTGTTATCTGTTGTTATGGGCAGTCAGCAATGTGTGTTTTGTGGTTGCAGTGAAAATAATAAATCAGTTATTGCACTGTACATTATGCTTTTCATTCCTTAGTAACATATTACTATTATCCATATTCTCAAATGCATAATGGTTTCAGGGAGGAAAGGAGCGTTTTTGGATTGTGGCTCTTGCAAAAATATTTTTTCGTCAATGTGGCTCCTGATAAGGACAAGGTTGAGTACCACTGGTCTAGATGAAAGGAAAGGAGGTTTCAAACTTCCTTTATAACCTCCTTCAGCTTAGGAACCACTGGACCTCCCTAACCGACAGGAGAAGCGAAAATGCTGCCCCACAATGCCTTGCAGCCGCAGCATGTGCCGTCACTCAACAGTCGGCCGTTCACGGAAACAACCGATTATGACCGAGAAATGATATCATGAAAGTTACGGTGCTTATTAAGCATTTTAAAACATAGGTGGTGAGTTGCCAAAGTGCTTTGTTCTGAACGTTCATCAGTATTATAATCAAAGAGAGAAATATGAACGTTAGTTTTTACTGAAATGATCAAATAAAGTCAACATCTCAGTCTTTACTGAGCTGTGTGGAGTTTGTTCAACTTCTAAAAGATGTCTGAATGGTGATATACACAGTGATAGATGTTAAGGACTGACGTTTATAATAAATACATCTGTATTGATTTAAGATCTTTAGTTCATACAATCATACGTATTGGGATCATTTGTATTAATGTGGACCGGAGGGAGAGGGGGACGAGCATAAGTTTCACTTTCCTTTTTTATTTCAGTTCCAGCTTTGGTCATGAAGAATATGTTTCTCTGTTGTGCACGTTCACAAAGCAAAGCAGCAGCATCAGAGCACGGTGCAGAGTCTCCAGATGAGTTTCACAGTAGTCCCTCGTTCTTATTGAACATCCATGTTGTAGTCCGCTGTATAGAAAACTGTGGTTTCCATGGTTTCCCCACAGCAGCAGATGCACACAATGACGTCCGCTGGCGCATCATAAACACGTGGGAGAGTGAAAGTGCATTCGGATTCTCTAAAGTACCGCAGTCTCTTCTCCTAAGTCCTTTAGAATTCTCCTATCCACTATCCCTTAACCCCGTGACGTTTCACTCAGAGGTCAAGGAATAGACGATAGGGTTAGAACTTAGGAGCTGATTTTTAAACTATCCGACCGCAACCAAACACTTGCTAACACACACACATACATGGCAACGCCCACCACCAGCACACACAGACACAATGGCAGATGCAAGTATCAGCGAGAGCAGCAGCGCATTTACACCTTGGAGATATAACCCCTCTTGCTATGCATTGCACAGACATTGTAGCCTTACGGCCCCTACACACGGCGGCGTGGGTTGCCGCTTCAACGCTTCTGCCGCTTCACTTTGAATGGGGTGACGTCACGATTCGCCGAACTGCATTGTGGGAGCAAAGCGTAGCTTCTCTCGCGGTGCTCGCTGCAAAAGTAGAGCAATGTTCTACTTTTGCCGCCTCGACGGAGGCGTCAGCCAATCAAATCCCTCGTATGTAAATCTGACAGTTCAAGCAGTAGCCAATCAAACCGGGTGTATGTTGGGAGAGCCAGACCGCAGTTGTTTCCCATATGTCAACAAAAGGAGGAGAAAATGATCGTGGCGGTAGGGAACATACAGGGATACAAACCGGAGGAGCCAGGCATGGGGGGAGGGGGCATAGACAGTGGGGGGAGGTGGCAGAGACAGTGAGGGGAGGGGGCAGAGACAGTGGCAGAGACAGTGGGGGGAGGGGGCAGAGACAGTGGGGGAAACTGGTAGGTTTTCGCCTGTTTGGGGAGTTGATATCCAGTGTACTTCGTTTGAATGGACAGCTAGCAAGCATAGACAGTATATTTAGCCAGCATGGATGTAGCATGAATGCTTTGCTTTGTATGTCCGGGGCGGGACATTCATGTGGTTGGTTGTTGGTCGGGCTGCTCGCGTTGACTCCCCAAGCTCAAGACACGCCCACCGCCAAGCGGCAACGCACGCCGCCGTGTGTAGGGGCCGTTACTGAAAAGCATCTCAAGGTATTACTCATAAGGCTGAAAGCACCTCTTCTTAAGTTTATCCACCATTATTGATTTTGTTTATGCTAAATGGCCAGATGCGAGGTAAATCATTTCACTGTTAGTTTGTGAGGCTGAAAATAGTTTGTTTGTCTTCAGTGTCAGTCTGACAGTTTATTATTTATTTAATTGTTACTGCCAAAAGAGTGTTGTTGTTTTTATTTCAAATTACAAGTGCTCTACTTAGACCTTGATTGTTGAGGCTACAATAAAGATGCCTGTCAAAATGTCTAAACATATCTTTTGTGTTTTATTGCTCCACAACATTTCATAATGATAATTGCTACAATGATGGGTGTAAGGCAGTGCTTCTCAAAGTGTGGTCCGCGGACCACTGGTGGCCTGTGAGCGCCCCCTAGTGGTCCGTGAGTATATTGGTAACATTTCACATTTGAAAGAAATAAATATATTTAAGTTTTCCGCACTCTCGCGGGAATATCTCCGCCATGGAGCGAGCTTAAGTTTCACTTTCGATTGCATGATATATCCCAGATAAACACCTTCATCACACATGCTGCCACTTGTTTGTACAATTTTCAGGCAATTTGTAAAAAACGATGTGTTTTTGGATATTTGTGGAGTTAGGTGGTCCGCGAGTGTTTTTGTATTGGTCAAGTGGTCCTTGGTATGAAAAGGTTTGAGAAACACTGGTGTAAGGGAAACTTCTGTGCAGCAATGCAGTGGGAGTCACCGACCCACGAAGGAGACACAGGACGAGCAGGAGTTCTGATGTCAAACACTGGTAGTTTATTACAAGCCTCGGCCGGAGAATTCATATCACAAGTCACTGCAGCCAAAGGTTCTGACTGCACGGGTGCGTTGTCATGTCAATTCTGATCACCCTCTCATCTTGGCAGACCTTTTAACGAGCTTCACTACGAGTCAACCCACATATTGGGGGAAGGTGTACGTGACCACCTGGAGGCACTGAATCACTTATTTGACTCTATGGCTCTGTGACCGAGAGTTGACCGGTCATAAAACTGGTAATGTCAACAATAGCAAAGATCTCCCATTCCTTAAGACAGATAACGGACTTAGGGTTCGGTCGTAAAACGTCAAAATTAATCTTACTGTGCCACAGAACAACACAAAAACTTGTATTTGTATTGTTATTATATTCAAACTACGGATGTCCCGATCACCTTTTTTTGCTCCCGATCCGATTCCGATCATTTGATTTTGACAATCTGCCGATACCGATTTTCCCGATCCGATCTTTATGCAATGCATTAAGAGAGAAAAAGGGTAACAGATAACGGCTGGTCATCCAACGCGATGAGTTCAGCTATCTAGGCTGTTATTGTTTGGCCTTTTCTCTGTTCTGGGGCAGTTTCTCTTTCCTTTTGAAAGTCTCTGAAAGTGTCGGTTGCTTCAGTGCCGTTACCCGAGTGGCCGCTGTGTACTCGTCGTGTTGTTGTTGGTGTTTGTTTCTCAGGTGGCGTGTTAGATTGGTCGTGTTGAACGTAGCTCTGTTCTTTCCACCACCTTGCAAACATTGCATCTGGCTGTTACACTGCCTTCACTTTCAATTTCATAATACTTCCAAACTCCTGATATTTTCTCTGTCCCGACTCCCGAGTCACCAGCTGAACGTAGCCTCTCGTTAGCTTGCTGCTACTATTAGACACTGCGCCCACTCTGTGGCCAGCTTTCAGAGGAATAAGCAACCAGGTCTGAAAACAAGCCCAAAAGAAGCAACACATACATGATGTTGTGTAATTTTAAACCTCAGGATGACTTTAAGACGCGAACATGGTCATTTTTGTTTTGTAACATTAAATGAAAACAATTTTTTTTATAAAAAAATAATTCCCGATCCCCGATTTTTGGAAAATCAAGTGATCGGCTCCGATCCCCGATCACGTGATCGGATCGGGACATCTCTAATTCAAAGTAAAGTAGAGTAACTTGCTACTAGTTACTTTTATAATTTAGTAACTAATAAAGTAACTAGTTTTTGAGAGCAGTAACTATAACTAGTTACTTTTTAAAAGTAACTTGCCCAACACGGCTCGTGAGTAATGTGCAGTACCGGAGTCCAACAGAGAGGCAGCAGCTGCGGAACGGTAGCCTGCGTACTGCTTCGCCTTCGCTGCCCTGAAGAAGAAGTGATCCTTCGTTAGCGTGAAGAGTCTGCTTTATGCGATCTGCTTTATGCGCTCCGCTGTAGCCCCGCTGCGAGTTGACATGAACGTGCCCCCCCCCGCGCTAAGCCCCGGATCTCCTACGATCCTAAATCCGCCACTGGTACGAGGGATGTCTACACTTACCTTTTTAAAGAGCACGAATGAACTGTCATAGTTCCCTCTGAAGGACGTGGAAGCAGGTCCCGTAGTGGTTACTGAAATAAAAATAAGCATTTTTAATAGTTTAAAGTGCCCCTATCAAGCTATTTTTAGACATACATTATGGGTCTCAGATATATACAAATATATAATAACATGTCTGTGATGTACAACAAACAGATCATGCGTTTTAGACGTCCCTCATACCCCTTCAAGCATGTTAGAGAAAGGCTGATCTGGGTCCTTAGCTTGAAGGGGAGGCGGAGCTAATGCCTGATCAGAATTCTACCGGAGATAAAGTTAAATTCTGCTGTGATTAAACGCCATCCGGTTCTAAACCACATCAAGGATTATTTCCTGCTTTTTAAACACGTGCTCTCCAGTACAGGTTAGCTCTGAGTGTTAGCGAGGCTCGCTAATGTAAACAAAGACCTCGTTTCTGATAGCAACTTTCTGAGGGTCCGCCGATTTGACTTCATATCGGCAGCAAATCTAACCTAATCACGAGTTTAATCCCATTAGCAATCGTACCTGGTGCTTTGATGTTGTGTCCGACCTGCTGGGACCAGCCGATCTGGTGCAGCAGAGCACTCGCCAGGTGGCACCAGAAGTCGTCAACGATGTTTTCGGGCGCATCGCTCTGGTCCTCGTAAACCAGCCGCAGACGGCCCCCTCTGATGGAGTGGACCGCCGCCAATCGAGTCCGACTCACATGCTTCGGGTCGACCACCTCCACCCGCATCCCGACTCTGAAGGAGGTCCGCATGCTCTCTCCCAACTAATAATAATAATAATAATAAGTTTAGTTAGTAGAGCACCTTTCACAGAAATAGAATCCACAAAGTGCTTCACAAGAAAGAACAAGTGTTCAAAATTAAAACCACAGAAACTTGAATACAATAACATGAGGCAGAAATGTAAAGGGGACGTAACATCTGAAATGTGGACCCACGGCCCAATCAGAAACGTTGCCATTAGAAACAATGCCCGACTGTTTGGACGTAATGTGGTCGGTGTTTACATTAGCATCGCTAACACTCAGAGCTAACCTGTACTGGAGAGCATGTGTGTGAAGAAGCAGGAAGTAGAAAGGAACTCACCTTGTGGTGTAACCGGCAAGAGAGAAAGCCTTTGAGCTCCAGACTGTTTCAGATCCTTGATAATCCATGATATGGAGTTTCATCACGGCAGCATTTAGATTAGACCAGGGGTGTCAAACTCAATTTCTTCGCGGGCCACATCAGCATTATGGTTGCACTCAAAGGGCCGGTTGTAACTTTAAGACTATATAAAAAAATACATATATAAATATTTAATATATATAAAATAATGTATTATATGATATTATTGCCTCTGCATTGGATTATTATCGGATAGGGTAATAACTTCATAATTAACTATACGTCTGAAAGCAGAAGTCTAGGGCAAATCATTCTAAATCTCTTCACTGAGAATGTCACAAAATGATTTAAAAAAAAAGAGAATATTTTGAAGAAAAAAAGTCAAATTCGAGGAAAAAAGTCAAATTTGAGATGCATTGTGGGAAATGTAGTTTATGGTCAATGTGCTTCTGTAAATCGGCATGTAACCGTATAATAAAAATATTATATTCTTTGCAAGCTCTTGTGGGGCCACAGAAAATGAAGTCGCGAGCCGGATTTGGCCCCCGGGCCTTGAGTTTGACACCCCTGGTTTAGACGGTAGCTGCCGGGCCCCGATGAGCTCAGACCCTCCTCTTTTATTTTTTCACCATCACTTTTCTTGTTTTTTATGCATGGTGCTTGTTTAACAAAGACTATTAATTATACTTATAATAAAATGAGCCTCAGTGTATTCAGACTTACCTTCAGGTAGAAGTCCACAGGTAATGTGTGGTTCCCCACCAGCGTCTTCATCAGATACTCTTTCCAATCTGGGATGTTCTGCTTCACGTCTGGGGAGACACAACGATCTGATGAAGGCTAACACAACACGTTTAAAGGGCACCTATCGTGCTATTTTTAGGCAATAGCATAGGTCTCAGATATATATAAAAATCATGTCTATGAAGTGTTTTGCTCAAAATACCAAACAGATCACCCATTCTAGCCATGCCTCGTATCCCTCTATTTCACTTCCTGTTTCAAAAGGGCTGATTCTGGGTATAACGGAGGAGTTTATAAAAATAAAAATAATTGATAAATAATAAAGAGGAGGGGTCTGAGTTCATGCGGGACCCGGCAGCTACCGTCTAAACTAAATGCTGCCGTGATGAAGCGCCATATCATGGATCATCAAGGATCTGAAACAGTCTGGAGCTCAAAGGCTTTCTCTCTTGCCGGTTACACCACAAGGTGAGTTCCTTTCTACTTCCTGCTTCTTCACACACATGCTCTCCAGCACAGGTTAGCTCTGAGTGTTAGCGATGCTAATGTAAACAAAGACCACATTACGTCCAGAACAGTCGGGCATTGTTTCTGATAGCAACGTTTCTGATTGGGCCGTGGGTCCACATTTCAGATATGACGTCATATCGGACGCACATCTGGATCAGCTCCGTTTGATCCCCGTTTTTAGAGATTTGGGTACGGAGGAAAAGAGAGAGGGTTTTATTTTCTTACGCTGCGTGAGTTCCCCGACTCACCGGGGACACATGTTGATGTATAACAGACATCAAGAAGTGCATTTTGCATGATAGGTCCCCAAGAGAATCTGCTGTAATGACCCTCATGATATTTGATTATTTTTCAATGTGGCCTTATTTCTCAAGTCCTAAATAGTAATTAGAAGTAGGGGGGACTCAAACTCCAATTGTGTGCAGTATATCATACTTGTTTTAAAATGTATATTGCTTTATTTGTTCCTAGTCTGAAGTTTTGGAATGTTTTACTGACGCAAGCTTCTGTCACCCATGATATAGCTCTCAGGCCATCGCACGATAATACCTGTAATCCAGATTCTAGCTACGATTAACGAGATCATTTAGGCATTTCTTTTTTTTAAAGAAACCATGCATTGCAATCACAAGTACAGGGAGTGGTGTTCAGAGAGTTAGCCTAAATAAAACAGACATTATGAAGTCATGTTAACGGTCTTATTGTGCGAGTCCTCACCTTGTGGGGGCACCAGCAGTTTGCTCGTCATGGCGCACCATCCGATCGGGTTCAGCTCTGCAGAAACCAGGCTGCACCAAAAATCATGGCTGCTGTCTTCCTCAAAGCCTTCGTACCTCAACAGAGCTTTATATCCTGCAGACGAGAGGAGAGGCATTTACATTTTCTCACTGCATTACATGTTACGCTTTTATCCAAAGCGACGTACATACTCAATACACAACGACATGCTGACTGTAGCTGGGTTTGAACTAGGGCTGCACGATTTTGGGGAAAAAATGTAATTGCGATTTTTCTGACAAATATTGCGATTTGCGATATTTGTTTTTAAGCGACCCAACGGAAGTTTATTGTAAAAATGCGGCCATAACTCCGGCTAGGAAGGTCGTATCCACGTACTCCCGTCTCTAGCACCCCCGCAGCCCGAGCTACGAGTGAAAGAACTAAACTTACATGAAACTTCCGTTGGGTTGCTTTAAAGTCAAGCTTCAGTTTAAGATTCACCCTGTGATAGAAACACGTGATGGAGCATTACTGACCTGACTCAGAAACCATCTAAAGCTCCATAGGAAGCCATTTGGAAAGGGCAGGCACTTTCAAAGATACTTGGCAGGTGATTGGATCAATCTATCTATCACCTTCTATCATGGGCCACTTCTGATTGAGTAACAATGGCTGGTACGTGTGGAGCACAGCACTTCTGATTGGTGAGGATGACTGACACACAAGAAGAACAAAAAAATTCGCAGGCTTTGGGATTTGATAATTGCGATTTCGATTTAAAATCAATTAATCGTTCAGCCCTAGTTTGAACCTGTGCTCCCATGACCCGAACACCAACGCACTAGTCCACTGCGCCACAGCCTCCCACTGCTGTTGTTTTAATATCTAAAATGTGCATGCTTGTGTTTTAATTCCTTCCGTTTTGCTTTAATCCGTACGGGTGTCTAAACTTCTCCTGCGCTGCAGTCTTGGTCACTCCTGGTTCTAATACAGGTTGAATACAAAAGTTAATATTCACGCTACTGTATTTCCAAACATGCCTGATCGATTTAAACCTATTATTTGGGTTGATATGAGGCCATTTCTTTTGATTATAGCTCCACAGAGAAGCGTTAACATCGATTACGAGTAAGAAGGATAGACTTCAATTCATAATCATGTCCTCACCTGCGATCTGGATGACAGAAGCGATCCAGTAGACTTTACTGGGCAGGACAGCGTTTGTGTTCAGGACCTCCACCTTCATCCCCAGAGCGATGTCGTCCCACTGAGCACACAGGGGAGCCTAGAGTTAGCTTCATTCATTTCTGTTGGACTGCAATGCTAAACCAGGCTTGTGGAAAATATTTCAATGTAATATTTAATATTGTATGCCTCACATACTTATGTATATATAATTTATATTTTGTTACTGTACATTTGTAATTCAACATATTTTCTACTTTCTTGTAGAAACGAGTGTGTGTGTGTTTCTGTGTGAGTGTGTGCGTGAGTGTGTGTGTGTCTGTGTGTGTATGAGTGTCTGTGTGAGTGTATTTCCGTGTGTGTATCCGTGTGTGTGAGTGAGTGAGTGTGTGTTTCTGTGTGTGTGTGTGAGAGAGTTTCTGTGTGAGTATGTGTGTGTTTCTGTGCATGTGTGTGTGTGTGTGAGTTTCTGTGTGAGTGTTTCTGTGTGAGTGTGTGTGTGTCTGTGCATGAGTGTGTGTATGGGAGTGGTGTGTGTGTGTGTGTGAGTTGCTGTGTGAGTGTGTCTGTGCATGAGTGTGTGAGTGTGTGTGTGTCTGTGTGTGTGAGTTTCTGTGTGAGTGTTTTTCTGTGTGAGTGTGTGTGTCTGTGTGAGTGTGGGTGTCTGTGCATGAGTGTGTGTATGGGAGTGTGTGTGCGTGTGTTTCTGTGTGTGTGTCTGTGCATGAGTGTGTGTGTGTGTGTCTGTGCGTGTGTGTGAAACATCCCCCAAATTGGGATCAATAAAGTACTTCTTATCGTATCTCTTATATTCTTAAACCCTGAATATCTAAAGACTAGCACGCGTGTGACTTAGAGCCTCACCTCACCTGTTGCATTATGTGTTCCTATTTATTCATTTGTTTATTCAACAGAGCATATTAATAAACATTGCTGTATGAACCAGAGTTGGATGGTATTTTGTATCTTCAGTCACTGGACAGATGTTTCAAAGTCACCCTAAAACCAAACTATAAGTTATATATAATATGTGCCTCCTACTGTCTGCCTAAACCACACCTATTTCTATTTCTAACAGCCATTCGTAAAAATATCGTATACATCGTATATATTTCACAGGAATTTAGAGCGTTATCGTCAGCACCGTAACTTCTAGTGTTTACCTGATTATTTTGAAAAGTATTGTTTTTCGTTAAATATACAACGAGGGTGTATGCTTGGGTATAAAGGCCGTGTGTATGCAAGAGTAGATTTAGATATTGCATTTGGTCTGTAGTTTCTGGAGACTCTTCTCAGACTCACGTGTCTGAAGCAGGAAACGGCAGCAGCGAGAGCCGTCTCCTTCTCCAGGTAGGCGCCCCATTCAAAACCTGCAGGAGATGCTGCGGAGCGGGAAGAAACAGGATTCAAAAAAAGATTTCATGAGATATTCGTGCACATGTCCCGTGTGCAGCTTCTGGTCTGTGCAGGGAAACAACGTTAGAAACCATACTTAAAATAACCTCTGATTTACCTCTGATTTTACACTGTAATCAAGTCATTTACCGTGTGTGTGTGAGTGAGTGTGTGTGTGTGTGTGTGTGTGTGTGTGTGTGTGAGTGAGTTTCTGAGTGAGTGTGTGTGTTCCTGTGTGAGTGAGTGAGCGCGTGTGTTTCTGAGTGAGTGAGTGAGTGTGCGAGTGAGTGAGTGAGTGAGTGAGTGTGCGTGTGTGAGTGAGTTTCTGAGTGAGTGTGTGTGTGTGAGTGTGTGTGTTCCTGAGTGAGTGTATGAGTGTGTGCGTTCCTGAGTGAGTGAGTGAGTGAGTGTGTGCGTGTGTTCCTGAGTGAGTGAGTGAGTGTGCGAGTGAGTGAGTGAGTGAGTGTGCGTGTGTGAGTGAGTTTCTGAGTGAGTGTGTGTGTGTGTTCCTGAGTGAGTGTATGAGTGTGTGCCTGAGTGAGTGAGTGAGTGAGTGAGTGAGTGAGTGAGTGTGTGTGTGTGTCTGAGTGAGTGAGTGAGTGCCTGAGTGAGTGTGTTTCTGAGTGAGTGAGTGTGAGTGAGTGAGTGAGTGACTGTGTGTGTGTGTGTGAGTGAGTGCCTGAGTGAGTGAGTGAGTGAGTGAGTTTCTGAGTGAGTGTGTGTGTGTGTTCCTGAGTGAGTGTGTGTGTGTGTGCCTGAGTGAGTGAGTGAGTGAGTGAGTGTGTGTGTGTGTCTGAGTGAGTGAGTGAGTGCCTGAGTGAGTGTGTTTCTGAGTGAGTGAGTGTGAGTGAGTGAGTGAGTGACTGTGTGTGTGTGTGTGAGTGAGTGCCTGAGTGAGTGAGTGAGTGAGTGAGTGCGTGTGTGAGTGAGTGCGTGTGTGAGTGAGTGCCTGAGTGAGTGTGTTTCTGAGTGAGTGAGTGCCTGAGTGAGTGAGTGAGTGAGTGAGTGAGTGCCTGAGTGAGTGAGTGAGTGAGTGAGTGAGTGAGTGAGTGCCTGAGTGCCTGAGTGAGTGAGTGAGTGAGTGAGTGAGTGAGTGAGTGAGTGCCTGAGTGAGTGAGTGCCTGAGTGAGTGAGTGCCTGAGTGAGTGCCTGAGTGCCTGAGTGAGTGAGTGAGTGAGTGAGTGAGTGCCTGAGTGAGTGAGTGAGTGAGTGAGTGAGTGAGTGCCTGAGTGCCTGAGTGAGTGAGTGAGTGCCTGAGTGAGTGAGTGAGTGCCTGAGTGCCTGAGTGAGTGAGTGAGTGAGTGAGTGAGTGAGTGCTCACCCTCCTGTGCTGGGGCTTTGTTCACTTTGTTCAGCACTGTGGCTTTCTTAGTGGGGGGCTTTCCCTGAGGAGAGAAGCAAAGAAATAAGTCTCAGTGTCATAATAGTTAGTTTCCACTTCACCTCGTTAAGCAGCTTGTAGCGCATTTAGCCAGGTGTATATTTATGTACAACTGTATGCATGTACTGCAGGGGAGGAGGACTTTGTAGAGATTTCGATAAATTGTGTTTATATTTTCCCCAATATGTAAAGAGAAGATAAGTAAATATTTAAATAAGTGATGAGACATTCTCCAAGACTACTTTTTAGTTAATTAAGGAGAAATCTACAGCCCAAATGTGTCCGTTTACTCATTTCATCTATGGCCAGCTTTTCAGTATTTTAATTAATCTGTATTTGTATTTATACTTTTGCTAATATGTTGTGGTTTGTACTAGGGATGCACGATAATTATCGGCCCGATATTAGGAATTATGACGTCATCCCGATAAACCGATAACAGTATTAATAGCCCCGATAATATACAATATATTTTTTGGGTATCCTGCGGTGTGGGTGGATTGGGATGAGGGGCGCTTGTTTTTCACTCGGCTCCTCCCGTTTTGCCAGTACTGTGGTGTTAGTGGTTTAGGAAGAGGGGAGTTCTTCACAAATCCAGCGCTCCCTAATACTTCGAACCTGATCAGTCACCTGAAACATCGCCACGATGGTGTGTTAAAAGCGTACGAAGACAATAATACAATACAGTGTGTGTGTGTGTGTGTGTGTGTGTCTCTGCGCGCGCGCGTTGGAGCTACGTGCAACTCAAGGCATATGCTCGAACCGGAGCTGCCTGGACGCTGCAATCATGTTGCTGAGTGTGCTGACTTCTCCTACAATGTCCCGCTGTCTGCTTCCTGCATAAAGTCAAGTGCTCGGCGCAGTTGTGTGGATAGAGCGCTCCTCTGTTTTCATTTAAACAGCTCCTTATATCCGTTAGCGCAGCTAGCTAGCACCAGATGCTAACAACAACAATGCACGTAACGTCTCTCTCTTGCTTGCTCGGACCACACGCACACACACCCTCCCGGTCCTCCAGATGGCCAGTCGGTGCCTGCCGGTGAGCGTGGAAGTGTGGTCTGCCACAAGCGGGCAGCAGGAGCGGGGCTGTCAGCATCAGCTTGTAGACGGTATGCTCTGAAGCTACGGGGCGGCCGAGGAAAAAAAATACACATGCGTTAATCGCATTAAAATAATTAGTGGCGTAATTTTAATTTTTATTATCGGTTATCGGTATCGGTCTTGAGAAGCAGGAAGTTATCGGTATCGGTTTCAAAAAACCAATATCGTGCATCCCTAGTTTGTACCCTTATTTTTTTTTATACGTTCACACTCATTACTCCATGACACCAGACAATATAACTACTGCCACCATGTGTTTGTAATGATAAACTACGGTATTACAAATATTTATTTTACTTTATCACAACCAGTGAAAACATTGAAGACACAAACTTCAGAAACTCACGACTAAAAACGTCCTACATTTTCTTTTCAACAATATCCACAGCGTGAGTAACAAATATGTACTTTTGCAAAGAAGCTCTTCTTGAAATGAATTGATCTTAGGAAATGAAGGACAATACTGTTCTTATTACGATAATATATACTATTATTAACGGGAAATAATTTGTCATTAATGCCAATATGCCCGCTGTATTTTTTAAATCGTGATTTATTACAACTTTCCATGCTTGCTTCCGATGTTACACGACCGCTCCGAACCAAACGGCTTTTGACGGTTAGCTACGTCACGAGTAGAACACACAAACTATATATGGCTGATGTCGGACTCTGGCTCGGATATTTCCTGTCAATAGACTCGGTGCACTTTCAAGAAGAGAGGATTTTATTGAAGATGTGAGTGTGGTGGAATCTGTGGCTTAGTGGTATAGTGCGCTGAACTTAGTGCGCTGAACTTTGAATCAGGGGATAGCATGTTCGAGTCCCGCTGCAGTCAGCATGTCGTTGTGTCCCTGAGACACTTCACCCCAAATTGCTCCTGTGGGGATTGTCCACAGTGCTGAATGTATGCAAGTCGCTTTGGATAAAAGCGTCCAACAAGTGACAACATCAGGGCGAGTCTGACGTGGTGGAACCATACCAGTTTGAGCCACAGTATTCAAGTAGCGGTCGAGATACAGACGGGAGCTAACATGGGGATGATGATCCTGGATTTGGCGGAGAGCCGGTGCAGCAACAGAACACAGTCTGGTATACATCTGACTTTAATTCATAGAGATTCTTAATAAATAGTAAATAAATGGTAATGTAGCAGGCACACTTGGCTCAGGCAACAGAACACAGACTGGTATATACATTTGACTGGAGCTGCATCTCACTTCGGTTAAATGGATTCCTTGCGTCCCTCACTTGCGTTGTTTCCCTGCGTCTAGTCCCTCCCACCAGGGAAGCAAGGAGAGACGCAAGGAAACCACGAGAAGCAGGGAAATTAGTTTTAAGAGCAACGGGACGTCGTTTCCTCCGGAGCGTCACGTGAAGCCACGTCCGTTTGTGATGACGCCGCACAGCTGACCGTCTGACAGCAGCCAGATCAGTGCATGCGCTGCATCGTCCAATCAGTGAGCAATACACAGTAAGGGGGCGGGGCGAGTGTCTGAGGATTTCACCGGAGGATGGTCTGGTAGTTCCTCGATTATCGCTCCTCGATCCTCGATCCTCCGGCAAAAATAAGGCCACTGGGACGCTCCTCAAGATGGCGCAGACAAATCAACTTCCGCTGAAACCGAGCCAGAGGAGCGAGGAAATGAAAAATAACCGAAGTGAGACGCACCCTATAATTAATAGACACTTGGCTCAGGTAACTGCATCACACTCTGCTAGGCTGGAACTCACCAGAAGTAGGTCTCCTCTAAAAATGCAATATTTCTCAACATATTTGTACATTTAGGTGTACATGTGAAAAATGTACAACCATGGAAACATTGAGAGTGCCAATGCTGCCAGAAAAGGATGTCACGGTGGCCAAAATGGAGGAATGCAATGAATATGAGGGAGATAGTGATTACCATTGACATTTATGATCTTGTATTTTACAGAATGTATCGCTCTGTGACATACCGCCAGCTAGTGAGATTTTGCTGGGGAATACATGGTAAGAACCACAGAATCCCACTGCCATCATGTGCCATTAAAAAGATCCAGGCGAAGTTTCCACTGACAACTACACGTCGCTCAAGTATCCAGCACTGATTAGAGTCATACAAAACGGATTGTCCGTCAGTGATACATCTGCTTCAAACGCCTCTTTCTCTGGTTTTTCCCACGACTGCTGAGTGATAACTACAGCTGAGTGAGGTAAAGGACTCTTGAGTGTTTAGATAGTTCACTTTAGTCTAAGTTATCTCAGTGGGTCTCAAACGGTTTGGTCACAATTTATGTAAACAAATATTTCCAAGGCACTCCTTTATAATTATTAGGATAAATAACAACAGGTTTGAAATCATTCCAATGTATACTATAGGACAGAAAACCAAAAATATCGTTTAAAACTGGAGATATATCAAAAAAAATATGCATGAATAAATAAATGTTAACTAGATAAAATAAGATATGAATGAACAACAAAAATAAAATACGTTACATTTATTTGTTATTGGCTATGGGTTGGTTATGTTCACATACTTATTTGATTATTAAAATGTAAACCGATCTTTTTCATATGGGTGTTTTAGAGTTGTACCCCCTAGATCTAGTCTATAGTAATTCTGCTCAAAGTGCACCAGATTGAAGCATTTTACTTTAAAATGTTTTAAAAAATGTTTTACCAATATACTCACGGACCACTAGGGGGCGCTCACGGACCACACTTTGAGAAGCTCTGCCCAAGAGGATGTGATGTCCACCCCCCAATTAAAAAATGTCATACAATAATGAATACATTTCAAACCTTCTTCATGTATATAACCAACATGTCAATACGTTTCAGTTTTTGTAGTGTATTGGTCTTTTGTAAAGATTTTTAATTTATTCTTTATATATTCTATTGTGTATTGCTTGGAGTGCACCAAAATCATAATCTCGCCTAGGGCACCAAAATGTCTAGAACCGGCCCTGCTGGGACGTATACTTTTACTATAAATGCTGTTCATGGGCAAAGTGCATGCAATACTATATGGCATCATGGCGTCATCAACTAAGTGAAGCGTGAGATTGTACATGTCATTTTGAGTCAGGCTTTATGCTTGTAGTAAACATTGAGCAACAAGTAGCGCGGCTTACCTTCTCTCTCTCTCTTATGGCGAATGCATTCCGACGTGGAGGACTCGGCGTGGTGGCTTGTGCTGGCAATGGGGGTTTAGGCAGTATTGTTGGAACAGCATCTTTGTTCAGTTTGAAATTCTTTTTTAATCCAATTTCCTTAGCGAGCATTGTGGATTGTTCGAAACACGAGCTCTCGAAGTGCTGCCCGCAAATTGTCGGTTTCATCGACCCCGCATTACCTGGTCCAGCAAAGTCCGCCCTCGTACAACTCACTTGTTTTGTCCATATACGCGACATTTGATCATTCTTTGGCCACAAAAACATCCCATAGCCAGCTTTGGAGACGGCCCCACATCCCCATACAACACATCGCTTGCCGATTATTCTTGACGTCTTATTGCTGTGCATCCTTTGTTTGAATATTTGGCCATTCAATGCATTCAATGGCGACTCAGCTGTGTTCTACTCATGACGTCCCCGCCGGAAATGACCGAAGTTGGTTTCCAGAGCGACGAACGATTGTTAACGGACAACTTTTGAATGCCGTTATAAATCGTGATTTATTGAAAATACATCAATAATAAAGAAATTAAATGGCACATTTCACAATACAAATGCAACCTCTATACCAAGCCCACTAACAGGTGCAACTATATATAAAACTATAGAGAGGCGGGGGACCTCCATGGGACCTTATTTCGGAAAAAGTATGTATTGAAGTCAATGGTGAGAGAAAGATTATCTTTCGATCCCGTTTGAATTGTGCCACGAATTACACATATGATGTTTGTCAATTTAAAAGATAATTTTGCAAGTCAACACAATTAAAATGTGTCGTAAAACTGTGAAGTAACACTTTTTTTTGTGTGAAACCGCTCAATGAACTACATCTCCCGTCTCGCACCACACACCAAGACGGCCGTCACGTGAGCACATTTCACTTCTTTCTCTCAGAATGAAGCGGAACGTATTAAAAGAGGTGAACATCACTCCAAGTCTGGGCATGTTGAGAGCTGTACATACACACAAGGGGAGTTAGTCCGTTCCGTAAGAGCCAGCATGCGGGACCGGATTTACAAGGTTTCTGTGAGTAACACAAGTGTAATGTGTAACGTTAATGACATCACTTACGCGACTCTGGGACTTGTAGTCTTTCTAGTTGCGTATTTTTCATAGTCTTATATTTCAACAGTTTTAAGACAAACTGTGACTTTTTTGACATGGAAATTATTTTTGTAAGATTGACAAACATCATATGTGTAATTCGTGGCACAATTCAAACGGGATCGAAAGATAATCTTTCTCTCTCCATTGACTTCAATACATAATGTTTCAGAAATAAGGTCCCATGGGTCGGAAGTAGATGGGCGGGACTTCGCCTCTCCGTAAGCTCTTTAAAGATGTTCTGACCTGCAGTCGAGCCAGTATGGAGGTCTTCTTGGAGTTTGATGAATACGAACGTGAACAAGACAAACTGCAGAATCGCTTCGTCTTGGAGAAGAAGGTGTTTAAGTCGCCGGTGGTGCCGCACATCTCACACACCACTGGGAAGATAAATAAAAACATTGGGCATTAAACACCCTCAACTCTTTTCTACAGTCCCTTTGTATTATCAGGATGTTTTGTAGAGAATTTAAATCCTTCATTTAGACTGAATATTTCCATGTTTAGTTCCTCATTTACTCCTCACCTGTCTGTTCTTCACTTTTCTCTCCCGGCATCATCCCTCCTCTTGTCGGCTGCTCTTCGTCACTTTCTCCCGTGCTTTCTTCCGACTGAACGGGCGCAACTTCAATATGTTCTCCCTGATTACAGATACAAAAAACTAAGTGGTAAATAGGAGGTGTAAATGTAAAATGGGACCAAACCACCAATAAGTTCTACAACCCCAGTCCTGAATGAGTGTACTTTGGTCGTCTCTTTGTCAATTTGCAGTTATCTTTGTGAAGATGTTTGGTTCTTTTTTTGTTAATAATGGCTGCAGATATTTTGTGTTTTTATCTGGTTGTTTACCACAAGTCGTTGTGAGTGTCCATGCAGTATCTTTTGGTCTCTTCGTAATCATTTTAAGTTGGTTTGTGTGTCTCTGGTTTTAACCACATTCAAAGTAGTTTAGAGTCTTCTTGCAACTGTTCGATGTCTCTTTGTAGTCGTCTTATTTATTTTGTGTCTCTTTCTGGTTGTTGTCCTCTTTTCAAGTCACAAGTCATTGTGAGTCCCCTGCAGCTCTTTGCACTTGTTTTGGTCACTTTGGGTGTTTTTGTCTTTATTTTTGGTAATTGAATTTAAATAAATGCCCAGGAGAGCAGGAAGTCTACAGATATTCAATCGCAAACTGAAAACCAATTTAGCTTGTAACTTTGCCATTAAATCAAAAATAAATGTAAAAGGGGGGACACTTAAAGGTGGGGTAGGTAATTCACTTCAGAAACACTTTGTTATATTCCATGGAATGCTCTTAACATCCCGATAGCAATGAATATCTGAAGTGCTTTGACAATAAATACATAAAAAATATCATCGGTGGAAGCCGTGGCGCTGTAAAAAGCTCGACCAATCATCTGAGCCGGCTAAAGCAACTGGATGGCCTACCCTGCCTGTCAGCCTTCCATCGGGGCACAAACTTACCTCGTGCCCTCATTGGTCATGTGCGCGTTCGTGTGTGTTGGGGGAGGGGCTCTGAGAGGAAGTCTGAAGGAAGGGGCAGATTTTTCTTCGGCTGCGTACTTTCAAATTCTAGCGCACTGGAGCCGGTTTCTCCATTCTTACCTACCCCACCTTTAAGACTAACTAATGCCTCAGCACATACAATGGTCTGTCTTACTTGAAGCAAATATATCTGCACTTTTTGAGTTGCTTCTTTATGATTTATTGCACTTATTGTAAGTGACTTTGGATAAAAACATCCGCTAATGTAATGTGATTTAACATAATGTACATTTTGAGTCTCTGTCTCTTTCAGTAATCCCTCCATGACTTCACATCATCAATGTAAACAACCAAGAGGCTCGTTTGAAGCACTTAAAGAAACGTTCTCTCCGCAGTGACCTTTCCTTCTCCAGGATAATAACTACTCACACTTGTGCGCTCTCTCGGTTCTGCAGTAATGCCCCGGCGTTGGATGGCAGGCAGGCAGTGAATGCATCCCACGCCGCTGCAGGAGGAACATCTTGGACGGATGAATATTGTCGGAGCGGCTCCAGCTTTCAGTTTCAGAGCTCCAGAGGGGAGTTTGGGCTCAAAGTAGTCCCTCCCAAAGTGCTCGCTGCACAGGTGGGAGTTGGGCGTGGCGACCCATTGGCTTCGGGTGCGCTGGACCTGCTTCTCCCATTTGCAAAACTCGTCTTGGTCCTTGGGGAATTTAAACAGCGTCACATCATCTTCTGCAGTTTTGCCGCATCCATAGGCCACACAGTGGTAAGGCATCCTGTGACGACATCAAATATGAAACAGAACACAGTCAGAGCCATGGTCAGCCGGAAGTCATTGTCGGTCTATATTATTCAGGAAACTTCCGAAGTACATTTAAAAAGTTTGCTCAAAAATCTTCTCTGTATAGGGGGGTAGTCTGGGCTCATTTGCACCCTTTAATTTATATTATATATACTATTTTGTATGTTCTTTCCCACTATGACATTAAGTATGGTATTTATTCTTTATTATTTCTTGTTGGCTGTTCTGTTGGTCTTCCATGTTGAAAAAGGGAAGCTTGATTTCCACCCAATGCAGTCTGTACTATTGCTTACACTTGTATGCTTCTTCGCAGTACAAATATTTGAAACGAAAAATCCTCTCTGTATCATAAAGCATAAACTAACTGTGTGTGGGTATGTACCATTAATTCTCCTTTGGCTTAAGATGGTGAAAATAGGACGATAGGTGTTGTTTTTACTTCATATTCAATTGTGAATTGCATGAAATTGCATTTTGTTTTCTGCATGTTTGACTGTGTGTGTGTGTGTGCGAGAAAAAATAACCAATGCTAGTTCTAATGAGGATCACACACGCCACACAGAACACAGCAGGAAGTTTTTCTATGAGCTGCAGAGAAAAAGTGATAAACAGATGTTTTAAGTCTATACAACAAAAATACATTATATAAGATTCCATTTTGAAGCAAATGTATTGACAAAAGGCTGACATAAATCATAGTTTGTATTAGGACTGAAACTGTTTTCACTATGGTTGAATCTCCCAATTATCTTCTTGATTAACTGTTTGGTTAATAACGTGTTAGATCAGGGGGGTCAACCTCAAACACACAGTGGGCCAAAATAAAAAAATGGGTGCTAGTCGAGGGCCGGACTGGTTCAATGTGTACTGCAAAACGTATTGAAATTAACTTGTTGCACAAATTAAACCTGGAACTAACAAAGCTTCAATTATTTTATCATTTCTGTTGGTTCTTGGTGAAGTATAGTTCTTAGTCTTAAATTATGCATTCCACTTAAATTATACAGTAATTTCTTACCGACATGTATGATGAATAATGCCACTTGGGTTATATTCACATTAGAAATAACTAATAAGCACAGAGTCTAAAATATGTGAACTAAGCCACTATAAACCAGAACTTCAAAACATTTGATATACAAGAAGTGCACACAGAGTACAAAACATTACCAGCAATACCCTGAAAAACAGGCGAAATAAGGATATTTCTGAATGAAATGTTGCAGCCAAACTCTCTGTTTTAACCAACAAATCACAGCCTACATGTATAATCAAACATAAACAAAGTGTGTGTAGCTCACGTGCTACTGAACATGCAAGCTAACTGCTAAAATTGCTAGCAGCAAGTTTGTCTTTTTATGAAACACAAATTATCTTCTTGTTACTTTAAAGTCTCTACTTACATAAAGGTGTAGGCCCTCAGTGAAATGTTTCGTACAGCAGTAAGACTATTCTGGACCCTAAACCCAATGTGTTGTGGTCGCTTACTTTTGACGTCTTCACATTTACTTGTTGCGCCCGCGCAAAGCATTCTGGGAGTTTGAGTTTCAGAGCATTGGAACGAAATCGTGTCAGCTCCTAATCTCAAACAGTCAGAAGTTGAACGTATTTTAGTATATTTAGCTAAGTACAGTACAGAAGTACAATTTTGAGGTACTTATTCTTCCTCGTATGTTACTTGCTACCTCTCAGAGGGATAAGGCTTACCATTCCACTTCATTGACAGCTTTGGTTACCTTTCAAAATATGATTTTAACGCACAAAATATATGAAAATGTACCCATGAAACAATACATTGATTAACCAAAGAAATGACTGACAATTATTTAGATAATTTCACTCTTTTTCATTGTAAAATGTTGCTTATAAGGCTACTTCATTTACTTACATCTCCATCTCTGTTTTGGAATAAATTACCAATACCTCTGAAATGTAGTGGAGAAGAGGCATAATGATGCATAAAGTGGAAATACTACTACTATTAGTAAGATTTGAGGACATTTAATGAGCTATTTTCCACTACATCTCATATTAATCCAATAATCTAATGTACCTTTTAATTGTAGCCTAAATGCTTTTAAACATCAATAAAAAAATTCAAGATTGAAGCAGAACTTTTAAATCAAGCAGTGTATTGAAGATTAATCAACTATGTTTTAAAAGTATTATCTTTTCAATTTACACACAGCATCTATTGCACGTCTGTCCGTCCTGGGAGAAGGATCCCTCCTCTGTTGCTCTCCCTGAGGTTTCTCCCATGTTCCCTTTAAACTGTGGGTTTTCTCTGGAAGTTT
Source organism: Champsocephalus esox (assembly GCA_036324585.1). Classification (NCBI taxonomy): domain Eukaryota; kingdom Metazoa; phylum Chordata; class Actinopteri; order Perciformes; family Channichthyidae; genus Champsocephalus; species Champsocephalus esox. The sequence continues at coordinate 5,785,264 of CM070485.1, read as the reverse complement.
TTCCTTGTACGATGTGAGGGTGTAAGAACAGAGGGTCTAAGGACAGAGGGTCTAAGGACAGAGGGTCTAAGGACAGAGGGTGTCGTATTGCCATACTGATATTCTGTACAAACTGTGAAGACCACTGAGACAAATTTAACATTTGTGATATTGGGCTATATAAATAAACATTGATTGATTGATTAATCTTGATTGAGATATTGCAATAATGTATGAGTTAATAACTGACCAGGCCTTTTCTAAAGTTAAAGAAATAGCCTGACAGTTTGACCAGTTATAGCAGAAAAGCACAGGTGTTAATGATGCCTCTGTTAAATTAAGGCACACGTGTCAAACTCGAGGCCCGGGGGTCAAATCAGGCCTGTGGTGGATTTAATTTCGGCCCGCAAGATAATTTGTAATCACTATTAGATCTGACCCGCCGGTATATCACACCTTCACTCCATCCTGAGGGTCTCCTCCACTCAGAGCCGGACCCCACACATTGATGACCTTGCACCCGAGATGAGACGCCAAGTGTCTGAGCTAGCATCTCAGAGCAGCAACCTGAGTTCAATGGATGCTTCCTTCTGCACTTTCTCTCACGACAGCAGGGCATGTTTGTTTCTCTCTGAGGGGAATAGTTTGTTGAAGCTGTTGTTGGCCTGTGGGGAAATGTACTCATGAGAAAGTGACTCTGGAGAAGCTGCAGATAGAGCCGTGAGAAATGAATGCAGCTGATTATTTAATGTTGTTTTTATAGGCAATAATTTAAGCTTTGTTAGTTCCAGGTTTAATTTGTGCAATAAGTTCATTTCATTAAGTTTTGCTATAAACATTGAAACAGTCCGGCCCTCGACTAGTAGCCATTTTTTTATTATGTATTTGGGCATTATGAATTCGATTATTTACACGTCATGTTTTGTCTACTGTGGCCTGTTAAAGTGTCTTCAGTGAAAAAGTCTATTTGTAAAAGAGAAATGATAATTGTACAACCATGGAAATGACAATAACTTGGGTGAAAATGTTTAAGCAAGGAATTTTCTCAACAATAAATGAGTATACCATTAATTCTGTAGTAGTAATGCCTTAATCAAAGACACTATACAATACTCATCTAGAGAAATGATCGATTTATCCGAAAAATATATTAATTTATTTGTACGTTATCATTAATATGCCTCTAAAAATGTTCACAGAGTTTTATATGACTCATGTAAGGCCATTATTTACATTAATATCCATGTGTAACAGGAAACAACACACACACACACACACACACACACATTCATAATCAAATCTAATGCGGTTACTTGAAACAGTTTCTACTTTGTGGGTGACTATTTATCCAGCATATATCAAGTCAGATCATATTACTTATTACTTACTTATTTATGATTTATGTATAACATAGACTCCTTGTTTCTTTCCACACAGACACACACACACACACATTGGAGAGAATGCAAACACATTTACATCCCCAGATTGATAAGTTAATAATAAGAAAAATACATAAAGATCTTTGGCAATCCCTGATTAAGGTCCTTCTTTTTTCCAACCCTGCACAAACAGCTTCTGACAACTTTTTGTGAATAAATCGATGCTTGTTTTCCATAAAAAACAAGTAAGAAGGTAAGTGTGTGTCCTTGAGATATCTACATTCAGTTGTTGTAATGGTGTAGTTGTTAAAATGACATCTTTGGTTTGATTCACCACATTCTGTGTCATGAATAAGGCAGTGAATGAATGGCTGTGGAACACTTACACATATTCTGCGGATACTGTCCCAGCTCTTATACTGATGCAAGGTGAGAAGGAAATGTTCATTGTTTTTGGAAAGCTGGAAGTTTTGGGATGACTATGAACACTTTTCCTGGAGTAATTGGATGTTTTGGTACAAGAAAAAGTCAGGAAGAATATATTTTTCCAGCCATGGAGCCAACATGCAGAGTCAAAACCAGGACAGGCTGCATAGTCAACATGTTACCTATGAGAAGACAAGCAAATCAAAAAAGGCATGATTTGGTTTTAGTGAATGTTAGTTATTGAGGAATCCAGTTCGTCAAATCGTCCTTTCATGCAAAGAGCTGTCAGTGTGTGTGACGCCAACATCTGTCTGCTGCACAACATCCTTATTTTATTCTTGTTAAAAGGTTGAACATCTGATCAGCAATTAGATTACAAACTTGCATTTAAAATAACTGTTGAACATAATCCAACTTTAATCTTTGCAACTGTACCTTATAAAAAAGTTCAGGTTGATGGATGAATGAATGTCATTACAAATAACTTGTTTATTACATGCCAATCCCAGCTAAAAAGCATTGTTATTTTTCCTTATTGCATCATTTAAGATACATTTTGAAGAAAAATCCAACTGTTTTGCAGCTGAACCTCACCAAAAAGCAGATGCAAATTCAGGCTGCTGCATGGATGAATTCCATTACAAATACATGCAGATTCCAGCTCATAAGTATTACCAATTTCCTTATTGCAGCTGCACATTATCCAGTAGTATTGTTCTTCATATTGCATCGCCTCATCCTTTACCCGCTGCCACCAGCAGCTCCACCACCGCCACCACCATCACTTCGCAGGCAAACAAGCCTCTACTGCCCGACATTATCTCCATCCAGACTCCGCTGAAAAAGGAGGTTCAAATGACGGATGAAAGCATGGCCGAGAGACCAGGGGACACTGTATTTACATCCGAAGAGGCTGTGCAAGTTTAGAGGGGAAGCCTCTGCGTGTGTCTCCCCCCCTCCTCCTCCTCCGCTGGCAGAAATTTATAAAGAACAAAAAATCCGACGAGGGAGGGAGGGAGGGGGGTTGATATTCGCCGAGGCTGAAATCGAGAGGCGAACCCAGGGAAAGAGGAGTGTGATTTCTACACGGGACTTTCCCCCTCTTAGTCCCCCGCAAAAGGAGGGGGAAAAGTCGCAATATTTTGGAAAAACCAGGAAGGAATGAGCTTCTAAGGGGGCGTTTTGCAAGTGTGGATACTTTATATATATTTTTATTTCGGGAAAAATATGGCCGAGAACGTTCTGGACTCTGGCCCGCCTTCAGCCAAGAGGCCTAAACTCTCCCCGCTGTCCGCCTCCGATGGGAACGGTACGTGTTTTTTCATGGTATAATGTGGTGGTATTTGTTTAGTTAGCTCAGGTTTGACTTTAGAGAGGGGGACATACGAGTAGTGGGATTCCGTTTTTACCGTAGGTTGCTAACTGTTAGCTGTGAGGAGTGTGTGTCGGACGTGAAGAGCAGGTTCCCCGCTGCTAGCTCAGATGCTAACAGCCATTTTAGCCGGAGGTAGCTAGGTTAGCATTGAGGCTAACGCTAGGATAACTATCAGAATCAAGCCCAACAGCAGGAAGAGCGCCGGACGTTGAAGCACATTTTGCGTAGTGGCCAAATGGTGGTACTACAACGTATGTGTAATTGGGCCCAAACATACTTTTTCCCATTGACTTGCATTCATAGATGTCAGAATCATAAACAGGTTTTTTGCCAAGTAGTTTTACACATACGAGGAATTTTCCTTGGTGTATATGGTACACACATAAACACAGAAAACCACCAAGAAATATATACTTTATTTATCCCAAGTTGGGAAATTGTACAAGAATGACAAACTGTCTTAAAAATAGAATAGATAGAAATATAAAATACATATTATTCAGAAGAGTATCTTAGAATAAACATTATAAAATATGCAGATGGCGAATTTAAGGCAAGCAATAACAAAGAGCAAGCTAATTTATTAAATATAGAGGGAAAAGCACACATTATTAGTAATAGAACAAATACAAATAAAGACAAATAAATACACAGCCATGGCTTTAAAAACCCTCAAAATTAGCTTGATAAACTTGCATCATCTTTGCAGCCCTTATTTGAATCATTAGGGTCTAAAGAGTTAAAAATACACTAAAAGCTGAATCCAGAGTTATTTCTCCATTGATTTGACAGCTCAGTGGGAGAAAGCTCTACTGCGCATGCTCAATGGGCCCACATACGGGTACTTTGCTCAGGCCTTTTTTGCTCTATACGCCAGTTTGCATCTCTCATAGGAATGAACGGTATCCAGTTTTCTCTCTAAATCCATGGTAGCTCTGTTAGCATCTCGGCTAACCGAATGCGGGTCCTCCACAGACTGTCTAATGGCTACTTTAGCCGAGGGGATGATAAACTCCATGCCATGCCGACTTATCATGAAGTAATTTAGTGTATTTACACTTGTGACCAATTGACAGTCAGCTACAGTAAACCCCCATTGTGTTATTTTAGTTTTAAGGCGTCTAAAGCAGTGTGTTGTGTTGCCCCATCATAACTCAGACCCTTTCCCAACTAGCGTTAAATTCAATATATTCAAAGGATTTATTAACATGTAGCTACCGTGTAGTAATGGCAATGAACATATTATGTCCAAAGCTCCTCCAACAATGCAACATAAATATATACGAGACATAAAACGATTAAAATAGTGCAAGAAGAAACAGAGTAGTATAAGATTATGTTCCAAGACCAACGTGTACCAAGTAATGCAGACGAAGAAATGGACTATATACATGTCAAATAAAATACGATAAGCTAAACTGTGTGTGCAGGCAAGTAAATGCAAGAGTCTATATACATGTAAAGTAGAATAAGATAATGTCAAATGAAAACTGAACAGTGGAATAAGTACTGCTTACTGTAGTAATCAGTATTTATTCCACTATACAGTATTCATTTGACATTGTGTTCTTGTTTATCTTAGCTTCTTAGCTACTGTAGGTAGTGTTGCAGAGATGGTGGCGAGGCTAGCCTTGTGTGAGAGATAAATGTAGGCCCACATGTCCGACTGATTGTAAAGCTTCACATTGCCATTGTTGGTGTGTGGGTTTTTTTGTGGATGGCGTGTGACAGCAGCTGGAATACTGGCTAGCGCCATGCCACTACGATATTAGTGGAGTTAGCAAGTAAATACTGCTCCTATGAAGAAATATCATCACTTAATCCTTAATTTTGACCATAAACAGCTGCATTTTGAGCTGTCCACTCAGGCTGTCTGTGTCTTTGGAAAGGGACCTAAATCATCCACACATTAATGTTAACTTGCATGATGTATTTGAAGGATCAGTGCAGTGCTGTCAACATAAATATCTATATAAGAGATGCAATGTATTGCACTCAAATTACATTATCTTCTTATGTATTTGTGGCACCGTCCTGCAGAGTGTTTATATAGTGTAGAAATAAAAGCATATGACACATAAAGAAGCTATGGGACATTTAAAAATGATTTTGCATGATATTACTCTGTACTGGTTTCAAAAAGCAACAAGGAAACGCTGTCAGCGTTGCAACTGCAGAATAATATCATTGTAGATCAATCATTTAAATAGTCATAATTCATTAAAATGCACCAACAACACTCAGAAATGTCAACAAGAGACTAAATTAGATTCTGTTCTTTAAAACATTTGGGGGGAGGGCTAGGCGTTTTGATGTCTATCATGCGTCTTATTTGATTGCCTAAGATGTGTGCTGTTGAACTCAGTGGATACACACTGACACAGCGAACGTCTCCATTTTGTGGCATTACTTTCTATGAAACGGTCCATTCGTCACCTGGTTGGCACAAACCTGTGTTTGCAACATGTTGAATCACTTTGCTGGACAGGGATTCTGTGTGTGAGCAGGCCATGTGTGTGTTTGCATATATTGTAGGTTTGTGCGTGCACGCAACTTTCTTCTGGATTTCATCCGAAGTTAAGTGCTCAGTTGTGTTTTGTTTGATGGCATGTTATTAATTCCTGATGGGAGAAAATTGTCCGTATGCCTTTTATAACAGCTTTTATCAGTTCCATTGCGTTGTCAGACAGGCTTCACCTTTCCTGTTGTCCCCGAGTCAAATGTTATATTGGAATAAGGGATTATTTCGTAAAATAAACTAAACATGGAAATTATTTCTGTTGACCATAAATAAAAAAAAAGGAAACTTATAAGTCAGAATTAAGTTGGCTTTAAATGTGAAACGCAGATTTAAGTTATGATGTATACTATATGCTTCATAAACAGTCAAACTATGATTGACAACGTTGACAGGCAGAAGACACGAGGGTAAAAAAATGAAGGAATAAACCAGCACATTTTTGTTGTCTTCATCTTCCTTTGACTCCTCCGCCTAAACTTTGCATTTCTTCTCGTTTTAGATTTCGGCTCACTGTTTGACTTGGAGCACGATCTCCCAGACGAGCTCATCACCCCCAATGACTCGGGTCTGGTTAACGGAGGAGACCTCAGCCAGCTGCACACCTCTCTGGGCGGAGGAGGACCTGCAGGTCTGGGTCCTGGAGGAGGAGGCGGCGCTGGAGGAATGGGGCTCGGGCTCGGACTCGGCGGTCAGGATGCGGTGGCAAAGCACAAACAGCTGTCAGAGCTTTTGCGATCGGGGGCGCCCAACGCCACGCAGCAAGGGCACCAAGGAGCCATGGGCAGCCCAGGAGGGTCCAGCGCTTTGGGGCAACACTTAGCGAACATGAAAGCATCTCCTGGTCCTCCTCAGATGATGGGCCAGCAGCACCTGTCCCCTCAGCAGCAGGCCAGCCTGATGCAGCAACAGAACGCTGGCATGATGGGTGGCATGAACAGGGCCATGATGGCAGCGCAGCAGAAAGGCAATAACGGACAGCAGCAGCCAGGCATGATGGGGAGCCAGGTGATGAACGGCTCCCCCAGGATGGGCTTTGGGAGTCAGGGGATGGGGGGCAGCAGCAACCTGTTGGCGGAGACCCTCCAGCAGCAGGGGGCCGGGGGCCAGGCCGGGATGAGAGGCCAGCAGCCCGGAGCAATGAACAAGGTAAGGGTCCTTTTATGTTTACGTTTTCATTATAATCATACAGAATGTCATTGAGCAGTCAAATACATATCGAATCAAATATACCCCCACCCCCACCCCAGCATGAAAGAAAACAAAAAACATACAAAGCAAACGACAAACAAAAAGACAAAATATATTCAACACCGACAATATTGCTTTAGAAATTGTAGTTGCCCAGATTTCAGCAACACTCAAATCTAGACACAATCCTCTTCAGAGAGTTAAATCCAGCTTGCACTTTCTCCTTTTAATGATAAAAATGCTGTTTTTTTCACCATGTGGTGTAACATTGAAGTTATATGGAATATTACGGTTGTATATATTCATATTGGGTGAAAATAAACTGCTGCAGTTCAAGTCCCCGCTCTAAAGTCATTTGTAGAACCTGCATTATCTTCTAGTAATGCTCTAAAAACCGTAACTACCGCCCAGGGGTGTAAACGATACTATGGTCTGGATCGCTATGGACGCAAACTGAAAAGGTCGTTAGATATCCCCCTCTTGCAGACGCGCCTTCATTTTGAAAATCCGATCTGCATCATCATATCCGTCCAAGCGCACCTCATTTCTACGAGTCCACTACGGAAAATATATTTGAGCCGCTTTTTGTGAATATTGATTAGGGCTTTCCGATTATGGCAAAAATCATAATCTCGATTATTTTGGTCAATGATTAATATCACGGTTATTAAAAACGATTATCCATTTACTTTGAAAACATCCATTTATTGAAACAAAAATGTTGAACAGTATGTTTTTTACAGTTGATTATCCTGAACTTTAAGTATAATTCAACTGAAAATCCCCAAAAAAAATCTAAATTACATATTTTTTTTAAACAAAAATAATAATCATTTTATTTCGATTACGTTGATTTCGTAACCGTTGCACGCCAAAATCGTAATCGAGATTAATATACGATTAATTGCACAGCCCTAATATTGATGGAAATCATTGGGTCTTATGGACATACTATGGTTTCATATCAATCAAGTCACTTAATTAAATCTTATAAAAAACATTTTGGCAGACTTTCCGATATCGGCAAAACTAATCTGTCCAAAGAATCAAAAAAGTATTGCAACGTGATGAAACGAGTGACAGTGTTTCCCTAGGATACATAGCAGCGGTGCTAAGGCACGTGGGCCCAGCATAATGTGATCACGTGGAATTTTTTCGTGTGTGCGAAGTGCGCCCCGCCAATTTGTTTCTATGTGTCTGCCAGCACAAGAAAGGCTCTCGAGGCCTCGTGCCAGGGCCGGTTCTAGCGAATTTGCTGCCCTAGGCGAGATTTTATATGTACAGAATAAATGAAAAATCTCTACAAAAGACAAATACACTTATTGACATCGGTAATAGACGTAAAAATGGCTTAAAATGTATTCATTATTGTATGAATATGTTTTAATTGGGGGGGGTGGACGTCACATCCTCTAGGGGGGTCCGAGGGTATGCCCCCCCGGGAAGATTTTTGTTGAACATTTTAAGGTAAAATGCTTCAATCTGGTGCACTTTGAGCACATATTACTAGAGACCTGGTCTAGGGGGTACAACTCTAAGACACCCATATGAAAAAGATCGCTTTACATTTTAATAATCAAATAAGTATGTGAACATAACCAGCAACCTACCATAGCCAATAACAAATAAATGTAGCTTATTTTATTTTTGTTGTTCATTCATATCTTATTTTACCTTAACATTGATTTATTTATGCATATTTTTGTATCTCTCCAACTTTAAACGATATTTTTGTATCACTGTCCTATAGTATACATTGGAATGATTTCAAACCTGTTTTTATTTATCCTAATAATTATAAAGGAGTGCCTTGGAAATATGTATTTACATAATTTGTGGTCAAAAATGTTTGAGACCCACTGAGATAACTTAGACTGAAATTAACTTATCTAGACACTCAGTCCTTTACCTCACTGAGCCTCTCAGTCTGACCGGAGAGCTCTCCTCCACCCGTGGTTGTAGAAACATCTACTTCTTATATCCGTTAGCGCAGCTAGCACCAGATTCTAATAACTGGTGCACCCTCTCTCTCTCTCCCTCGCTCGCTCCCATGCTCACTCACACTTTGGCTGTGAGCTGCGGGCGCCTGATAAGCCAACACCCTCCACTTTCATCACTTACAGCGCCCATCGTACAGGGCAAATGAAAAGGGTGAAAAGGGTGTTAAATGTACTTAATTGTGAATGTTGTTACATCAAGGCCGAAAATTAGGATGAGCGCCAACGGTCAAAAATGTTTTTTCTCTCCCAGAGCTACCAGCGCAGCGCCTCCACAGATCTGGCGCCCTAGGCGAAATCGGCCCTGCCTAGTACATACAGTGGCAATGTCTCAACATTTAGCTAAAATACACCTTTATTGAACATACATTAACACAAATACTACAAATCCACATAACAAACAATTCTCTTTCAATCACTTATTATTATTGTAATAAAAAAATAAAAAATGTTTTATATATATAGGGGAAACTGATTGATCTACACCCCTAAAACCGCCCGTTATCTTACTTTTGAACATGGAGTTCATTTGACAAGCTTTTGCTATTAACGCATTATTTTTAGCGTTTTCTTTAAAGTGTACTGCTTTTTGGAAGGCTTTAGTTTGATTCCTGTCCAGAAAGAGATGCTCTGGGTCCTTGAACGTACCTCCGTATGTTAACATCCACGAGGAAACGCTACAAGCTCTTGATTGGAGTTGAAGTGGCAGAGGGCTGCGCAGTCTGTGTGATTGAAAGTCTCGCTGGAATGACAATAGCTGTGTTTCAGCCGCTGGTGATGCTGCTGAATGAATGTGATGGAGACACTGATTTCTGATTCAGCCGTTGAAAAAAGCACCGAGATGGTTTCCAGGTTTCCTATAAGGGGGCAGAAAGAAAGACGTAGTGGTCTTTCTGAAGGCGATGCAAGTAGTAATAAGGAGGAAAGGAACGAGCAGCAAAGCATAGAAAGAAGTTCAAATAACTCAAGGAAAACAATGCTTGTCGGATTTCACATCCTGCTGTTGATGTTGAAACCTGCTTAACTCATTTAAAAGTACATTTTCAGCACGTCTTTGATGCTCTTGAGCAGTTGCGCAAGTGGTAAAAAAAACACGTTCTTTTGGGAGATAAATACTTTGGAATGAAACAATGGTGTGAGGAAACATCCGCAGCCTTAAGCAGCGCAGATTTGACAGCTTTTTGGAGACATTTGAGCTTTTTTGTCTAGAAAATTGGGCTCGACCTTTTATGAACCTGCATCGTTTATCAAACCCGAACTACTGCAGCATTTTTGGACCAGAGCCTCGCACAGAAAACATTATTTTCTCTGTGTTCCCACTGTAAAAATAAATACTAAAGTGTACACCCCAAGCTTGAGTCCACACAAGTCTTTGCGGCTCGGCACACGACGCCACGAGGACGACATTCAGGGGAGTTTTACCCGTCGGCAAAGGAACCCCGTAATTCTAGTGTTTAGTCAGTTTAAACCTAATTCAATTACTTTAATTGGTTGATTAGGTAGCTCATACATCATGCATGTCATTACACAGACTATAAAAGCTACTTTTAAAAATAGAAAATCAATAAAAACACACCTGCTTTGCACAAGCCTGGCGTTTAAAATGTAATAGAAAGTGTCAAAGAAACGCAGATCTACGAGACAACAGAAGATGATTTTGCAAAATGTTAAAACACTCAATACCTTTGCGTGCACAGTGAGAGAGCAGTCGCTTATAACTAGGGATGCACGATATTGGTTTTTTGAAACCGATACCGATAACTTCCTGCTTCTCAAGACCGATACCCGATAATAATATAATATTCAGGGTTCGTACGGGTGCTTGAAATCCTTGAAAATGCTTGAAATTTGACATGGTGTTTTCAAGGTTGGGAAAGTGCTTGAATTTTGGGAATGGTGCTTGAAAATGTAAATGCTTTACTTTTACAATAAATTGCTGTCTGACTGAATAGTTCGCTTTTTAGATTAAAAGAAAAGCATTGCTTCGTTTCTATGCGCGGGACCTGCAAGTGTTTGTGTTACGTGTGACCTGGGCATTCTGATGAGAGATAGATGACTGAGTGCCAGGAGGCTGCCGTTTCAACGAGCGTTGGCTCGCAGAAGACAAATACAAGCCATGGCTAAGACGAGGGTCAAGCCCACGAGTAGCCTCCTGCAAAGTGTGCAACAAATAACGATGCGAGAGTCTGCGCTGACGAGCCACATGAAAGGTACGCCGGAGTAGAGCATTTTAGATTAGGCTAACGTTGCATGTTACGTTTGTTTAAGCTAACGTTAGCGAGCTGAATAGCGAACTCGATGAGGGATAATAATAATAATTGCAGGGGACAATCATTTCAGAGGAGCGTACCTATGGTATGTGCGTTACAGTCGCCATCGTGTGGTGTTCAGAGGACGAAGCACTCACGGCATTTCGTGTTATAGTTATAATATAATCTATTGATTCGACACAGAGCGATTTTGAAAGCGATGTATTTCTACTGTATGTTTCGTGCCTAAACCAAATGTGACTTTCTCTATCGAAATCAGTCGCATTGACCGAAGACACATTTTCGTTTGTATTACTGGTCTGGGGGAAGCTCGCGAGTGTGTTTGTGTATTTTTGCGTTTGTGCACCGGGGAAACACTCACAAGAAACACCGGCTGTTGCTATGCCTGCTGTGACGTTACATTAGTCCGTTCTCCGCTTGTAATTATGCCGAAGCCTCAAAGCTGTATTTATCATCTGAATTTGCCGAAACAAGTTTAATATTCTGAAAGCCAAGACTTTGTTTATTTGAAAACAAACTGTCTTTTATATAAAATTGAAGTATTATACAATTAAAACTACATTTTGTTTTAATCCCATGTAATTGTAGAAGGAACACAGTATTCCTTTGAAGATGTATAAGTCAGGAGTCTTGAGTAGTCAGCATTACCTAAAATCATTGTGCACATTTGTAAATATTATTTTCCACTTCAAATGTCCCTCAAGTAAAAGTAGAAAAGTATTCTCATCTAAATATAGTGAAAGACAGTAAAAGTAGTCGTTGTGCAGACTGGTCCATTTCAGAATAATATATATGATGTGTTTTATAATGATTGATCATGAAGCTCATTGCAGCTAGTCTGAAGTACTTTGTAGACTGCAGGGTAGCTGGTGGAGGTGCAGCTAGTCTGAAGTACTTTGTAGACTGCAGGGTAGCTGGTGGAGGTGCAGCTAGTCTGAAGTACTTTGTAGACTGCAGGGTAGCTGGTGGATTTACTCCAGGTGGAACTAAAGTCTAATTCAACACTTGATGATATTTCACATCATTCATCCAGATCTGTGAAGTAACTAAAGGGATTCAATACATGTAGTGGAGGAAAAGTACACCATGTACCTCTGAACTGTAGTGGAGGAAAAGTACACCATGTACCTCTGAACTGTAGTGGAGTAGAAGTACACCATGTACCTCTGAACTTGTGTGCAGTAGAAGTACACCATGTACCTCTGAACTGTAGTGGGGTAGAAGCACACCATGTACCCAGTGTGAGAAAAAGTTTTTAGAGAGTACTTGTCCATGGACAAGTGAGTTTGGCAATGTACTTGTCCGAATACATTTTTCACTTGTCCAGAATGGACAAAAATTTGGGACCACTGGAATATTCTTCTTCGCCATCGTATTTTACATTTTCCCACGGTTTTTACGACACCGATAACCTAAGTGAGCGGTGCGATTTTACTGTATCACACATAGGGTTGGGTATCGTTTGAATTTTAACGATTCCGGTTCTGCTTTTCGATTCCGGTTATTTTTGTTTCTCGATTCCGGTTCTTTGAGAGGCTAAAAATAAGTCCCATGACAAACTGGGAGAAAAATATATTTATGAAAACATTAAGTCAAATCTGTATTCCTATTTACAAATCACTTCATACTGTTTAATTTCTAACGGTTATTGAATACAATTGTATAAAAATAATCTCTGCATTGTTTAGTTGGTTCTAAGTGGTGCAGTTTGAGAATGTACAATTGGCCCAGTGTCCTCTGATGTTACACTGCAACCTGCCTGTGAGACGGAGTCCAACCACACATGTCCAACACATAGGACATAACCTAATAATAATGACACATTAGATGTATAGCCTAGAGGCCTAGTGCTTTTCTACAACTCAAAGACGCTTGCACGCGTACACATGTCCTGCAATCAGGGCCGCTATTATTAATAGAAGTTGTTTATTTGCATTAATTATATTTTAATCTTTTTGAGAATAGTATTTGGCAGGAAATGCAGACGTATTCACCTGTAAACGCATACTGAACGACATACATGCACAACCATTTACCTCACTGCATAAAAAAGTGTTGATAATAATAATAAACAGGAATTATATTTATATTATTATATTAGCCTACTTTGTTTCGAGAAGAAAAGAAAAAAAGTTCACTCCTGTCGGTTTGGGGGGGGGGCCTCATCTCACAATGTCGCTTGGGGCCCCAAGTTGGCCAGGGGCGGCCCTGCCTGCAACACACATGCTGCAGCTGCCCAGCTGCTCACTGTTTGTAAAAGTAAATAAATAGTATTTTCATTTCAGTAATGTATTTTCTATACCCTGCTTCATAAACAATACTGACATCCCTGTGCTCCTCCGAGTCTGGGGGTCCGGGGATGTGAGGACAGCGCGAGGACAGAGACAGGGAGGCTACTTCATAAAGGAAATGGCGGTCAATATTAACAACATAGGAGTTAAAACGCTTAATAACCTTCATTATGTGTTAGAGAAAGAACATAAGAAAGTTTGACAAAGATGAGGCTGTTAAACGGGCTGCGGATCCGCTGTGTGTAGAAAGAGAGAGAGAGAGAGACGCTGAGCTGTACCACGCAGCGATCAGCTGATACGGAGCATAGAGAGAGAGGGCTGCGGTCCGCAGGGCTCAGCCTCGCCTCCTGTCCTCACAACTCTTATTAATCCCGGTACCGGACAATTGTTATTTGTTCCCGCTCCGCCCCGCCCCGCCCCCGTCTAACTGTATAGAAAGCGGCGAGATGCATTTCCTTAGGAATCGACAAGCAGAACCGAAACTAACATTTCTAAACGAACAATGGCGGACACGTACAATTTGCGAATGAGTTCTACCTTTTGTAAACTGAATGTATCAATAATTTGTCAATAAATCAGGCCGAAAAGCGTCACTTGTCCGCCGGACAAGTGAATTGAAAGATCTACTTGTCCGATATTGTAAATAACACGTCCCGGACGGTGGGACGTGAACTTTTTCGCACACTGGTACCTCTGAACTGCGTTCACTACCAACCTAAAAGTACCTCAACAATTAATCAATAATGTATTGAGAAGTTATTTGGCTGATTGTTGTGTATCGGCTCAGCAGGTTATACGGGAGGCCCAGTCTACGTACAGATCACTACTTTTGAAATATTAAACTTAGTTTTCTTTTCTTTAATTTTTCATCCTCGTGTAGAATGCTATCACGAAACACACATTTGGTTGTTTATAGCATAAAGAACATCTGATTTAATGTGAGGTAGGGAAATAATCATTTGAGTATGTGTATATAAATATGGAATTTACAACGGCTGTAAGATGCTTGAAAAGCTGGAAAATGCACCTTGAAAAGTGCTTGAATTTGACTTTGGAAAAGGTGTAAGAACCCTGAATATATATATATATATATATATATATATATATATATATATATATATATATATATATATATATATATATATATTAAATGGTCTGTAGTTTTGTAGTATGAGCATTACTACTATGAACAAAACAAAGCCAAGCACAGACTCTGACTCTTCAAAGTGACCAGATTTATTTTCCCAAATAAAGTTCCTGCTTTTTTCAAAAGCCTCGTCGATGGGTGAAAGCCCCGGTGCCTTTGCAGCTGGCTTTGGATTCGCCGCTAGTTTAGCAGCGCAGGCGTCTTCGTACGCTGTTAACACACCATCGTAGCCATGGCGATGTTTCAGGTGACTAATCAGGTTGGAAGTATTATAGCTCGTTGCCTTTTTCCCTCCTCGTGGAACTTCTGTATACTGTTATCGGGTTTATCGGGATGACGTCATAATTCCTAATATCGGACCGGTATTTATCGTGCACCACTACTTGTAACATCAGTGAAATGGGGTTGATACTATAGTTTATCGTCTTCTCTAACCCACCAACAAAATGTTGACGATATCTGGTTTGCTTACTGCACATATTTTCTAATTTGATTGCATTCTATTTCAATGTTAATTACTGCTTTATTTTATTTTCTATTTTACTAATATTTTTTCGTATTTCTTTTGTAATGTTATAGTTTTCTCAAAATATGCACCACGACACCAAGTCAAATCCTGCCTCGTACGTAACCAGTGTTTCCACCAGACCGGGCTGAGAGGGCGTCCACCCCGAGAGCGCGGGGGTGTGACGTCACGTCGAATTTTGAATTGAGCCGTCCCTTTATAGATACTATCTCCTTACGTATTAGTGATGGGAATTCCGACTCTTCTTAGTGAGTCGGATCATTTGGCTCGGCTCACTAAGAAGGGCCGGCTCCCAAACGGTTCTTCATGTTACCGCAGTTTACCACGGAGCCTCAGTTTCGCCGCTGCGAGGCTCCGGCGCTCGCAGTTCACGCGCGTGCCCCACTAGCCCCTCCCCCCCCGTCAAGGCTCGCCGGCAGTACACCTTCCGTCACAGGAACGCGATTTGCTCGCGGCGAAAAAAGAATCCCACCAGACTCCTTGGCCACTCCAACAGAGCGACGTTCTTTTTCCTTTTCGTCTTTTCAAGCGATAAAAACTCGATCTTCTCTCGAATTATTTGTATACAAGACGCCCCCCTGCCGGAGACGCTGGTGTCCACCTGTCTCTGATTCTGATTCTCTCTTTTCTTCCTCCCAGATGGGGATGATGGGGAACCCAGGCGGCCCGTTCGGAGGTCCGTATGCGGGGAATCAAGGTCTGGGCGGCGCAGGGCTGGGCCCTCAGCTCCAGAACAAAGGTCCCAACAGCCTGGCCCAGTTCAGTGTGGACAAGAAGAACCAACCCATGCAAGGAATGGCCGGCATGGTAAGGAACAAATACAGATGTTTTGATAGATTTAAAGATCACCTATTATGCAAAATCCTCTTCTTCATGTCTCTTCTACATCAACATGTGTCCCCTCTTCTCCATGTCTCTTCTACATCAACATGTGTCCCCTCTTCTTCATGTCTCTTCTACATCAGCATGTGTCCCCTCTTCTTCATGTCTCTTCTACATCAACATGTGTCCCCTCTTCTTCATGTCTCTTCTACCTCAACATGTGTCCCCTCTTCTTCATGTCTCTTCTACATCAACATGTGTCCCCTCTTCTTCATGTCTCTTCTACATCAACATGTGTCCCCTCTTCTTCATGTCTCTTCTACATCAGCATGTGTCCCCTCTTCTTCATGTCTCTTCTGCATCAGCATGTGTCCCCTCTTCTCCATGTCTCTTCTACACCAACATGTGTCCCCTCTTCTCCATGTCTCTTCTACACCAACATGTGTCCCCTCTTCTTCATGTCTCTTCTACATCAACATGTGTCCCCTCTTCTTCATGTCTCTTCTACATCAACATGTGTCCCCTCTTCTTCATGTCTCTTCTACATCAGCATGTGTCCCCTCTTCTTCATGTCTCTTCTACATCAACATGTGTCCCCTCTTCTTCATGTCTCTTCTACATCAACATGTGTCCCCTCTTCTTCATGTCTCTTCTACATCAACATGTGTCCCCTCTGTGGAAAGAGACTCTGAAAGTTTCAGGAACAAAGATTTTCTCTCTTTTTGATCCATTTCTAGTCTGAAAATGAGCTGATCAGATTTTGGCCACTTTGTGATGTCATAACGATGTGTTGTCTTGAGTAACCATTAGCCAATCAGCAACCAAGGTAACCCCCCCCCCTTATCACCTGAATCTCCTCCATTGAGTTCTTTGTAACCAAATGTCTCTCAGAGGGGCGTGGGGAGGGGCTCCTTGTTTTCATCTAAAGTAACAGACAGAGAATCAGCACTTTGGAAACAGGGCTGAAACAGAGGGGAATATGGGTAATGCTGCAATGATCTGTTTGGTGTTTCAACCAATCAGAGACAGGCTCTGTATATATCTGAGACCTGGGATATATTGATGAGAAACGGTATAATAGGGGACCTTTAACGTATTCCCTCCTCTCCCAGGGCTCCCAGCAGTCGCAGCCCGGTGTTGTCGGCCCCTCTGGAGCTCCAGTAGGTGGAGGGTCTCCAGGGATGGGACCCAACGCTCAGGCCTCTCTGGTGGCTTCGCAGGTTTCTGCAGCTTCCTCCGCTGCCGGAGCCCCGCCTACAGCCGACCCCGAGAAACGAAAGCTGATCCAGCAGCAACTGGTCCTTCTTCTGCACGCACACAAGTGTCAGCGGCGGGAACAAGCTAACGGGGAAGTGAGGCAGTGCAACCTGCCACACTGCCGCACCATGAAGAACGTCCTCAACCACATGACGCACTGCCAGGCCGGCAAGTCCTGTCAGGGTGAGTCGAAAAGACGCTGCTGCTGCAGGCGTGTGATGAGTCCCCGTGTTTGACAGGAAGGGAGGTTAGAGAGACGGCTTTACAAGGATAATATAAACACAGTCGTTTTGTATTTTATATTACAATCAAGAGGCCGTGTGAGATCACAGTCATGTCTGCGGCGGAAACTTAGCTTGTCATTAGGAAGGGGTATATGGGGAAACATCTATTCATTTCTGATTAAATACCCCGATATTGCTATGATATTCAGATTATAAATATTTGAAGTAGGAACATTTAAGTGGATGAATAATAATTGAACTTGAAAAGTCTGATCAATTCACAAAATGATCATTTCACTGAAATACATACTTTAATTTGGGGGGGAAATATGTACGTGGTGTAATTCTTGTCAGAGATCTAACATCACATCATTATCACAATTGACATTTATATTTTGCACGGGCCTAATTGTTGTCCAAAGGAATAGTACTTAAACAAAAGGAAGCCCCATCGTATCCGTTTACATGTTCATTTTCCTTGGTAGTTTATTCTGAAGCAACCATGTGATTCATTTTGATGTACCTCTCCTGGGTGATGTACTGTTTATGCTCAGAGATGCTTTTTCTTTTATTTCTGAGTTTGACATCCTGAGATAAATTACCCCGACTGGCTGTTCTCCTCCTAATAAAGGAATATGTCACCAAACGCACCCTTTAAGCAAACGACAGAGTAACAATAATAATAATAATTCCTTACATTTATTATAGCGCTTTTTCAATGACTCAAAGCGCTTTACATATACACACATTACATCATACATGCAATGGTCAGATACTGTGGACAATACCCACAGGAGCACATCGGGTGAAGTGTCTCGCCCAAGGACACAACGGCCTGACGCAGTGGGGTGGGAGCGGGTTTCGAACTGGAGTTCCCCAGCACTCCCCCTTGATCTGATGATCGGATGCACAGACCACTGCGCCACCCGTTCCCAAAACATAACACATATATATATTAGCTTGTGGTTACAAAGTAAAAACTGTGCGTTAGAGATATGATAACCTCAGCTTTAGGTCGACTTCCTAACAGTGTGTCAGCAATTTTAGGAAGGATTTAAGGCAACTGGCATCTCCTAGGTTACCTTTAATATTTTTCTCCATTACCTCACCTCACTTTGTTTCATCCTTTAGTAACTTATTTTACTTAAAGGGGACCTATCATGCAAAATGCACTTTTAGATGTCTTCTCTCATCAACATGTGTCCCCGGTGTGTCGGGGAACTCACGCAGCGTCAGAAAATAAACCCCTCTCTCTTTTCCTCCGTACCCAAATCTCTAAAAACGGGGAACAACGGAGCTGATCCAGATTTGCATCCGATATGACGTAACATCTGAAATGTGGACCCATGGGCCAATCAATCAGTCAATGTTTATTTATAGCCCAATATCACAAATGTTACATTTGTCTCAGTGGTCTTCACAGTGTGTACAGAATATCAGTATGACAATACGACACCCTCTGTCCTCAGACCCTCTGTCCTCAGACCCTCTGTCCTCAGACCCTCTGTCCTTAGACCCTCACATCGTACAAGGAAACACTTCCAAAGAAAACCCAGTTTAAAGGGAACATGGAGAAACCTCAGGGAGAGCAGCAGAGGAGGGATCCCTCTCCCAGGACGGACAGACGTGCAATAGATGCTGTGTGTAAATTGAAAAGATAATACATTTGCAACATAGGTAGTCCAAATGTTTGGAAAGGCATGTGTGTAATAGGAAGATGAATCCACGAGGATATCCAATCAGAAACGTTGCTATCAGAAACAATGCCCGACTGTTTTGGACGTAATGTGGTCGGTGTTTACATTAGCATCGCTAACACTCAGAGCTAACCTGTACTGGAGAGCATGTGTGTGAAGAAGCAGGAAGTAGAAAGGAACTCACCTTGTGGTGTAACCGGCAAGAGAGAAAGCCTTTGAGCTCCAGACTGTTTCAGATCCTTGATAATCCATGATATGGAGTTTCATCACGGCAGCATTTAGTTTAGACGGTAGCTGCCGGGTCCCGCATAATACAATTTTTTTATCAATTATTTATTTTTGTAAAGCTTTATTCCCCAAATCATCACTTTTGAAATAGGAAGTGAAATAGAGGGATATGAGGCATGGCTAGAATGGGTGATCTGTTTTTTATATATCTGAGACCTGTGCTATTGCCTAAAAGCATGATCTTGACAGAAGTTAAAGGTCAAATGTTTCACAGGAAATGCTTTTATTTTGAAGTGCAAGTATGTGTCCTGGTCTTACTCCTTCCTGTTATGATTTAATCCGAGTATGTTGAGTGCATTTTCCCGTTTTCTACCGTTCTTGTTGAAAACTGTTACATTAATCAAAAGTAAACACGTTCAGTTTTGGTTCTTCATTCGAAGCTTCTATTACACAACACATCCCTGCTCTCCTGCCTGTTTTCCTGTCCCTCATATACCTCCGTTTATGTTTCTTTCTCCCCCATCCCTCCCCTCAGTGGCGCACTGTGCATCCTCGCGGCAGATCATCTCTCACTGGAAGAACTGCACGAGGCACGACTGTCCGGTCTGCCTGCCGCTGAAGAACGCCGGAGACAAGAGGAACCCCCAGTGTGAGTGTCGGTATCTGGCCAAACAACGCTATACATTCATTTCCTGCACACTGCGCTGTTCAGGAAATTATAGTCGTGTTACATCATCATCAATGTTACTTATTTCAGGCCTATCTGCGAATGCATCGATTTCTGTAAGGGCTGCGTCGAAGACTTCAGATCTTTATTCATAACTTTAATGTCAGAAATCTAAATCAGCAAATGCTCCACAGCTTTCTAAAACATTTTTACTGCATCTGTAATTAACCTGGTGTTTTTGTCACCATCTCTTAAACACACACACACACACACACACACACACACACACACACACACCGGTTCAGTCAGTAGGGGCTTGGACTGGGAGCCGTAGGGTCGCCGGTTCAAGTCCCCGAACAGACCTAAAATATGGAGTGTGGACTGCTACTTGGAGAGGTCCCAGTTCACCTCTTGCCCTGCCGTGGTGCCCTTGAGCAAGGCACACACACACAAGCCACGGCGCTCGGACCTCAGTCTGCACTGACATGTATTTACAAACATGACAAGTAACACATTATAAAAAGTTAATTGCATTAAAAAAATCAGGATGTTGTAAGAGGACTCGCGTTCAAATATGAACTCAATCGAAGCTCCGGATAAATAAATAAAAAACGACATTTGGTGCAGCCCTAAATAGTATTAATTGCGTGTTGAAGCTATTGCCTAGTCGTGAGCTAAACGCATGTTGTGTTCTTATCAATGCAGCACGATGTTTGCGAGCTTTTTGAGTCACACGTTTGTATTATTTGATGTTCTGTTAAGCAGATGTAATATCAACACTCCTCTCTGCTCCTCTCAGCTCTTCTTGGTGCAGCAGCTGCAGGTTTAGGCAGTTCTCTCGGGTCGTTACCGGGCGGACCACCAAGCGCCTCGAACCTAAACCCCCCGAGCCAGATGGACCCCAGCTCCATCGAGAGAGCCTACGCAGCGCTGGGCCTCACGTACCAGGGGAACCAGATCCAGGTCCAGAGCGGACAGCCCAACATGTCCAACACATCGCTGCAGGGCCCGGCCGGCATGAGGACTCTCAACACAATGGGTGAGTTACGCTGCATTCAAGGTTCAAGGCCTTTATTGTCATTTGTACATGGCTACTGTTATATCATCAACATCTCCCTGGTTCCCGGCTTGAGCTTCAGCCTCAGGATCCTTGTATCTGTGATCCTCTCCAGAAGGGAAGGAGTCATCACATACAGAGCATCAACTAGTTCCTGAACAGTGTCCTTCACATGCTACTACTACTACTACTACTACTACAATTACTACTACAATTACTGCTGCTACTACTAATACTACTACAACTATTACTACTGTTAGAAAAATATCAACACAAAGAATCCAAACCCCCTAATAACCTGTACCTGTTCTATCTATAGGTGTGAATCCTTTGGGAGTGAATGGAGGCGTGGGAGCTTCAACTCAGAGCCAACAATCCAGCCTGCTGCAGGACACCATGATGCACCTCAACGTCAACACACAAGGGTAAGACAGGACACACACACACTCATTACATTACATTGCATTTTGCTGACGCTTTTATCCAAAGCGACGTACAATAAGTGCGTTCGACCAACAAAATACAAACTTGAAGAAAACAGAATCATAAAGTACATCAGGCTTCATAGAGCAAAAACATTTCAAGTGCTACTCAACTGGCTTTAGGTAAGCCAGTGCTTTGTTAGTATATAAGTGCTTTGTTAATAGTTCTATCGCTCAAGGTGGAGTCTAAAGAGATGAGTTTTCAGTCTGGAAGGTGTGTGAGCTTTCTGCTGTCCTGATGTCAATGGGAGCTCATTCCACCATCTTGGAGCCAGGATAGCAAACCCACGTGTTTCTGCTGATGGGAACTTGGGTGCAGCGAGAACATTCAGCACATATTAAGAGAGAGAGATGCACATGCCACAACCTGAGGGACAGTGAATGAGACACACACACATACACACACACACACATTGAAATGCGCATTCACACTGCGGTACTTTTCCCACAAAGGTTCATGCGAACTGAGAGAGAGAGAGACTCTCAAGGGTTAAAATGTAATAAAGATGGCCAACCTTTCGAAAACAAATATTAGTAAATAAACAAAAATAATAATAATGATGGTACGAGAATACAAGTGTGTTAACAATTCTTACTGTGTTAGTAGATGCATTACAGGGGCCCGTCGCTTGCTAAATGTTTCTGTAGGCGTAATAAATGTGTTATTTGCTCCACGTGGAGGATAGCCCACGCTCTCTGAATCCAGCCGTTATCGGTGGGAGGTTCTGGTTTCAACCGTTTAATGGTGATGCACTTCAGGGCCGCTGTCGATACAATTCCGCATCAATGTCTTTAAGAAGTAAATCATCAAATAATTCCCTCCTTTCTCTCCCAGTCTGATGAACGATTCCAGTGGGGTCGGCTCGATGCCGACAGCAGGTCCTCCCTCGTCGTCGGGAATGAGGAAAAGCTGGCACGAAGACATCACACAAGACCTGCGAAACCACTTGGTACACAAACTGTAAGTATCCAAGAAGAAGAATAATGTTAATACAAGTGGTGACTTCAGCAGTAGACCATTGTATGTCTCTGATTGGGTCCAAGGTGGCTGATGGTAGCCTCAGTTAGTGCCTCTCACATATAAATGCTAGTAACATTAGCGAGACTTCATAAGCGTTTGGCTGAGAGACGATGTAGTACATGAATGTGAGGTTAACTCCCCGAAACACGTCTCATGGTGGCGATAACTCAACTATTTTAAGAGCTAGATTAGATATGAATTGCTAAAGGAACCATCTTATTAACACCAGGGCTATGACTATTCACTGGCGCTGTCCCAAAGTCGCCACACAGAAAGACTCCTACCAAGACTAATGTGTTGTTTAAGAAGTATTCTGAATACATCAAGTGATTATATATTTCCCCTTCTTTCCTCCTCTCCTTGTTCTCCTCCCACAGCGTTCAGGCCATCTTCCCGACTCCAGATCCCGCCGCTCTGAAGGACCGACGAATGGAGAACCTGGTGGCCTACGCCCGAAAAGTGGAGGGAGACATGTACGAGTCGGCCAACAGTAGAGTAAGTTACTCTGGCCTTTTAGCTCAGTGTTTTACTCGGGAAGGAAAAAACGTTTGCCTTTTTTACCGTACTTTTCGGACTATAAGCCGCGACTTTCCCCCCAATTTTGTGTACAGCTAACGGCCACTAGGGGACCTCCTAAATCTATGGATTTTACAGGTACAATTAACCACCTTTAACTCTACGGGCTCTAGGACCGGTCCGCGCTCGCCACCTTTAAGCGGCGGGCTCCAGCAGGAAAAGCTGGAGGCCGGAAAAGAGTGAGACAGGTAGCGCGCCAAAGTGAAAGTGGAACCGAGAGACAGAACGAGAGCAAGACAGACGGACAATTTAGCTGCTGCGGCTCATATGACGGTGCGCTTTATAGTCCGAAAAGTACGGTACTTGTCAAATCAACTTCCCAAATCACTTTGTTGGACGTAGGAGGAAATCCAGAGCTTATGATCTTCACTTGTTATTACTTTTTGCTGCAGATAAATCCTCTCTGTGTGTTTTTAAATTGTTGCTAACTTCTCTGTTTTCCTCAAAAAACACATTTTAGATATTCAAAGTTATATCAATAATGTGACATAAGACTAGATCTAGTCTCATATTTTGTTATCATAACACATGTGTTTTATAAGCAGCATAACGAGTGATGTACATTTCTGACTTTACCACATTGCGACTTTACCTTCTTAGCGACTATATACAAATACTATATACTGAATCTTTATCCAAACCAACAGTCAACTTCTACTTCTCTTACATGTTTGGGAAATTCCCCCTCCTGGCCACATTTTCCTCATTTTCCTTATTTTCCTACCCTCTTTCCGACAGGCGGAGTACTATCACCTGCTGGCGGAGAAGATCTATAAGATCCAGAAGGAGCTGGAGGAGAAGCGGCGGACGCGGCTCCAGAAGCAGGGCATCGGCATCGGCCTGGGTCCGCCCTCCGTTGGCCTGCCTCCAAGTGAGTCCACACCGAGCCCCCAGGACGTGCGCCGGACTCTGAGGAAAATATTCGTTGTGGCCAAATGGCGGTACTACACTTCCGTATCAGTCGCTGGGCCCGGAAAGACCTTTTCCCAGAGAGAGGCGAAGTCCCGCCCGTCTACTTCCGCTCCATGTGACCTTATTTAGGAAAAATGATGTATTGAAGTCGATGGAGAGAGAAAGATTATCTTTCGATCCCATTTGAATTGTGCCACGAATTACACACATGATGTTTGTCAATCTTACAAAATCATTTCCATGTCAAAAAAGTCACAGTTTGTCGTAAAACTGTTGACATATAAGACTATGAAAAATACGCAACTAGAAAGACTACAAATCCCAGAGTCCCGGTCCCGCATGCTGGCTCTCAGGAACCGACTAGCTCCCATTGTGTGTGTGCAGCTCTCAACGCGCCCAGACTCGGAGTGATTTTCACCTCGTTTAATACTTTCCGCCTCGTTCTGAGAGAAAGAAGAGAAATGTTCCAACGTGACGGCCGTCTGGGTGTGTGGAGCGAGACGGGAGATGCAGTTCATTGAGCGGTTTCACACAAAATATAGTGTTCATATTTTTTTGACTGGCAGAATTATCTTTTAGATTGACAAACATCATGTGTGTAATTCGTGGCACAATTCAAACGGAATCGAGAGATAATCTTTCTCTCGCCATCGACTTCAATACACACTTTTTCCGAAAATAAGGTCACATGGAGGAAAGGGAGGGACTTCGCCTCTCCATTGACTAACATCGGGAAAGAGACGTCTGTAAATCGTTGGATATTTTTTTTAACTAAATAAACGACCCAGTATGAACACCTGTATCGCCCTTATTAAAAACATTCGGTCCTCAAGTTGTAAAATGTGCTAATAACGTTATTCTGAGAGTTATTTTCCTCGGCATTATGAACGCCGCCCGGCACGTTCATGTGACGTGTTCAGCACTACATGAGTTTTACCTTTACCCACGGATGCACAATAAGAACGGATTCTATGAATACTTTCGTGACGTTTCGCTCTCTCAAAAGTTCGGCCATTTTGTCTTCATGCGCCAATGAGCAACTCTCATAGGAATGAACGAGGCCCCGCCTCCCACGCTGTATCCACTTCTTATTAGACATCCATGCGCAGCTTTAGATTCAGATTCCTTTATTCCTTCACGACACAGAGTACAGCGAAATTCCAAGCATTCCCGACTGTGCAATCACACATAACAGACAGTACAAGTATCATTTTGACAATACAAGCTAAAACTTTGAATATATAAAGTGACTATATTGGACCTATGAGACAGGCATGCTCACGATATGCCGGGCAGCACGCATTCACGTGAATGATGATTTAATCCAGGGGAATGCGACGTTGGGACATTTAAGCATTGTTTTGTAACTCTTATCTTATCTTACCTCGTGCTTTGAGATTTTAAGCGAGCCACGATATGGGACTGTGGAGATTTAAGACTCATTGAAGTCAATTTTCACAACATAGGTTAAGATCCTGACACCTGATCTTAAATGTTTCAGAATAAACGGTTTCCTCCGTTATTTTGACATGCTTTACACTTTTTTAAACGTTGTCTCGCTGTCCTGACGGTCCCCTGAATACAGAAGCTTGTGCAGATTTGTTCACATCACATTTTACACACATTTACACACACGGCAGGCAGCATTCCAGAGTTGGTACAAACCTCTCCATGCATACTTGGTCGGGACATCTCCGCCCCTCCTTCTCTCCAGATGACAACTTGATATTTAATTTGAAATCTCTTGTCTCTGTTTTTCAGACGGTCCGCTCCCTGACCCATCAATGGTTCGATCCCCTGGACCAAATCAGATGGTCAACAGAATGCAAGTTCCAGGTAAACAAACGCAAGACATCATGACATATTCGTTAAACTCATCAGTTAATGGTCCGACTTAATATCTGATAAAAGTCTCCGTTGGTTCGGCCGAAAAGACAGAAATATTATTTTCACACACAGGAAATGTTTCCAAGGATATTATTGCCATGGTTTTTACACTGCATTGTGTTTAACACTTAACACCACGTAGCGTACATACTGTACAGCTGCATTTTAATTATAAAAATGTTGCAATCCAAACCACATTTCTGCACTTAGAGCCAGTTAGAAACAAAATACAATACAAGTGTGGTTTTCACATGAAATTCTTATTTTGTGTTGTTTCAATAACAATGTGTGTTTTCTCAGGAATGAACCAGTTCAGTCAGATGGGGATGCAGCCGATGGGCCAGAGGTCTCCTCTCCCCATGGGAGCGTCCGGCAACCAGGTCAGTCCTGAACACACACCTTTATCACATAGTTTTTAATGTGTCGATCAACACAGTAAGGATGTCACTTAAGGTAAGGTACGTTTATTTATATAGCACATGTTCAGACACGGAGGCAATTCAAAGTGCTTTACATCAACATTAACACTTAATAGGCGCTTTCACACCGGAGTACTTTTCCCGTTTAGTTCCGATAGTTCCTGGGATTTTTTCGTTCACACCAAAAAGAGAACTTAGTTCATGAGACTTTTCCCCCCTTTTTAGTGCCTGCTAGAGAGGTGGGACTCTAGCCCAGCGCAGAAACGCAGAGAGACTAACTCATGGCAACACAAAATAAAACATGGGAGCGGTGGAGATGAGGAGGTGTCGGCGTTCTAGCGATTTACTCGGAAGGCTTCAGTAGAAGCTGCTGGGACTCCCAGCAGCTGCTACTGAAGCCTTCCCCAACTCCGGGGTCTTCCGGCCGAGGGACTCCGGGCGGCAGTATACGCCGTGAAGTGGTTTGCGGCCTGCCAGTAAACCCAAAGCAGAAGAAGAAGAAGAAGTGACGTCAGCGGCTTCACTTGACTAATCTCCCCTCAGGAACTTATTCCGGTGTGAACGCGATCAGCTCTTTAGTTCCATGGGGGAACTAAGAGTTGGGAACTAAGTGCGGCAAAGTACTTGGTGTGAAAGCGGCTATTAAGAAGACAAAAGAAAGGAACTCGATGAATAAACACTATGGAATAACAGATTCTTAAGAACCATGCATAAAAGAGAAACAGACATTGTAAATACAGTAGGTGCTAAAACAAGTTAAGACTTCTGGGTAGGAGGCTAAAAAAAGTACTGTTTTTAGCCTCGATTTAAAAGAACGCGGCGTTGGTGAAGACCTCAGGTTTTCTGGAGGTTTGTTCCATTTTAGGGGTGCATAAAAACTAAAAGTTGACCTAAGTTGAAGTGTCTTTTCATACAGTAGCTTCCAGGGTGTAATGTTCAAACATTTGTTGTATGTTAATCAAAATAAATGTTTGTCGTTACAAAGTAGGTTAGGAAAATGCCACTTTAACTCGTAACTATTGCATGCTGGAACAAAGTTGCATAGGCATTTCTAACCCCTGCCCTTTGATGTTCCAGATGGGAATGGCGGGACCACGGATGGGGCAGCCGAATGTAAACCAGCTGCAGAACCAGTATCTGACCCAGGGTCAGTTTCCTGGATCAGGACCAGGAGTCGGAGCAGCTCAGAGCGGGATGGCTCAACCTGGAGCTCAGGCAGGGCTGGGACAGGTGAGGCGGCCTGAAGTCATTCACCTGTTAGTCCGAGAGTTATGATCGGGGGGGCAAGGCGCACTCAGGATTAAGTCTTTTGGATAGGAAAGATTCTTAGGATACAGATGAACTAACAATCTCCATTTTCGTACATATTGCATCATTTTGTTACAATTTTGCAAGGTTAAAATATGATGTTGAATAGAAACAAATAAATGAAATGAGAAATGATTTTAATGAATATATTTGATTATTGCATAAAAATACTTGTTGTTCTTAGACTATAGCTTTTTTTGATTGACCGTCTTTCTTTGCACCCTCCTCCTCTCCCCAGACGCAGATGGGCACCCCGGTCTCGAGTCCTCTCGCTCAGCCCGGTTCAGTCGGGGGTCCCGGCAGCGTCTCCTCCGTGGGGCCTCTGGGTCCTCAGAGCGTCGGAGCGTCCTCCATGACTCCATCGAACTCAAACCAGCAGCCCAACTCCCTCCCTCACCTGGCAGCCATGCGCAGCTCGCCCTCCCCGGCCCACAGCCGCTCCCCCACTCCTCACCAGACCCCCCCCAGACACCCCGGGTCCCAGACGCCGCAGCCGCACACTCCCAACGCCCTGGGGCCCCCTTCAGCCCCCCCACAGAGCCAGGGCCCCGCCTCCAACAAGCCCCTCCAGCAGCAGCAGCAGCACATGGGCTCCTCGGGCTCCACCACTCCCTCTCATCCGGGGTTAGGATCCAGCTCAACGCCTCACGGGTCTCAGCTGCCACGCACTCCGGTCAGTGGGGTTTACACTTCCACTTACTTATATTTGTCTTCTTTAGATTCAAGATTCTTTTATTGTCATGCGTGCATAGCTACAGTATAGTTATGACAGTGAACATCTTAGGTCACCGGCTCCTCCAACAGTGCAACATAATAAATCAGATAACAGTGCAAGTAAATAAAATGAAATAGAATATAGTAGAAATAGTGCAGAATAGTCTATCTGCAAGTCATTGGAATATAAGTTGCAAACAGATGAATGTTGTGGATGTTCTTTCAAAAGTTCGGGTGTTTAACGGTCTTATGGCCTGTGGGATGAAACTGTCCTTTAGTCTTGCTTGTAAAGCGCTTTGAGCACCAGGAAATAATAATAACAAATGGCTTTCATTTATAAAGCACTTCATATTTGACTTCAAATCCCAAAGTGCTACAAGCAGTGAGCATGGACAGTATACAAACATTACACAACACGGTAGAATTAATAAAAAGCAAAACAAAGAAATAAATAAAAGGTCTAGGGGAAGGCTCTTTTGAAAAGATGGGTTTTGAGGCCTTTTTGAAAAGCCTCCACGGTCTGAGGCGCTCTCATGTGGTCGGGGAGAGCGTTCCACAGACTGGGAGCAGCCGAGCAGAAGGCCCGGTCTCCCAGAGTACGGAGCTTAGTCCTGGGGGGTTTGAGGAAGTTGGAGTTGCTGAAGCGGGTGGTCCGCTATATAAAATGTATTATTATTATTATTATTCATACATTAAGACCAGTTTATTTTATCGCATAGATTCCAATAATACTGTGGCAGACACTTTTAATCTGCACCTGGTTACCATGGTGATGTGACTAATCAACACCAGAAGTGAAATTGACCGACAGTGTTGCGGCCGTAAAACATTATGCAATATTAGTCTTTCGGGGAAATGTTGCCCCATTTAATGTTTATCGACTAAAAGTGCCTTGTTTCTTGCCATCAAAAGTGTCTCACGACATTATTGAAAGGACCCTACAGAAAAAAGGAAACGGTAGGGTCGTTTCATTTTGCTTGCATTTTTGTAATTGTGGCTAACCCAAGTTTCGCTCTGAGGAGTCTCATTCTGTAATCTCCCGTTGCATCCACAATCTTGACATTGAAAATCTTTTAAAGGTCCCATGTCACGGCCATTTCCACTGATCATATTTCTACTGTTGAGGTCTACTCGAATACATTTATATCGTGCAATTTTCCAAACTCACATTGGCTTCTCAAAGCATCTCTGTAAACTACGTGTACTCACTGAATTTCACTCTGCCTTCAACGGCTCGTTGTAGCTCCAATAGCTCCCCTCCCCGTGAGCACAGTGTGCTCTGATTGGTCGGGACGCTGTGAATCTCGCTGAGCTCCGTGGAGGTGTGGTTTCCTTGTTTAGCGATACACAGCGAAACTCACCCTGAGCACACACAAAGTCACAGCCGAAGTAAAAACCATAAGTGTGGCTTGATATCGAGTAAGAAACAGGTTGATAGACGCTGTGAGAATGGGTCTGCAGAGAGAATTTCGCCGCAATCCCAACTGTCTGTTATCAGCCTGCAGCCAGGGAGGAGAGACCAGCAGAGCTGCCTGCACTGAGTGTGTGAGGAAGTCGTGGATTGGTCAATTTGGACCAATCAGCGGGGGCTTAACGTAACGGCTGACGTAACGTAACGGCTGACGTAACGTAACGGCTCCACGGATTGGTCCATTTGGTTCCGGGTAACGCATGACCGTATCGCGTCATAGCTCTGGGCGCGGCTACTGGCCATTCCTACGTCAAAGTACCCAGGAAGTAAACAATGGACAATGGCGTATCTCCACCGAGGCGTTCTGGGGCAGCAGACAGGTCTTCTCTGTGTGAGAGTTTTACTCGCTACAGGGTGCACTTTGAGGGTTTGAGACTGCAGACCGTTCACATGCAGACAAACCTTCATAACACGAGGGGACGGGTGATAACCGGAAAGCATGACATGGGACCTTTTTAAATAACGCTAACAAAGTTTTATTTCTCTGAAGGCTCCTTTGAACAATCTTGTGAGACGCTTATAATTCCAATCTGAGCCGGTCAATCGCAAAACAAAGTCACATTTTTCGGACACACATTAAAGGTGTGCAGTTGCGCCAAAGGATTACATTGCAGCCCAAATTGAGGACGTCCTCTGCAGGGTTCTGCTTCAATACTGGACTCGTTATGACCCAACTCGACACAACAATACGATGATGACATGAAGATAAGATCACGTCGGGTCAAGGTTTCAAACCCTATTGATAAAAGGGTTATTTTAATCTGCCTTTTCCTCATATAGCACTTATCGTGGGACTTAACATTTGACTGTGTCCTCAGTTATGATCCAACTTTATAATTTGTGTTAAAGTTTGTCCGATGCTTCACTTAACGTTAATCTACTTGTATCTTGTGAAAGCATCCTTTAATATCTCCGATTCCCTGTTTCCACGCATCTGAGTTTCGATCCCATGTCTCCTCTCTCTAGTTGTCCCAGAAGGGTTCATTCCACGCAGACAATCAGGCGCTGACCCCGGCCTCCGTCAGCAGCTTGGACGCTTCCTCCCAGCAGCCGCAGTCCAACGCTTCCACCGCCAACCACGACTCCAAGATGGAGATCAAGCAGCAGCAGCAGGACGAGGAGGAGGAGGAGAGCGACAGTGGCAGCTGCTCCAAGGGAGGGAAGCTCAGCAACATGAAAACTGAGGAGAAGCCCGTGAAGCTGGAGGTGAAAAAGGAGGAGTGCTCCGGAGAGGGAGGCAAAGGGCTTCCCATGGAATCATCATCGACGCCTAAAACGATGACGGCGATGGTGAGCGTTAAGACGGAAGATAGGAAACCGGAAATAAAGACGGAGGTGAAGGATGAAGAGGAGACGTCGGATTCAGCTTCAGCTCAGACTGCAGCCAAAAAGAAGAGTGAGTTTCCCTTCTGAGCTAAAAAGCCATTCTTAAACATCTCCGAGCACAAATCCGGCCCGGGGTGATATTTACTGGCCCTTTGAGTATAATCTTAAAAGTAACCTACTAGCTACTGTAGTGACAACCCACCTACTAGCTACTGTAGTGACAACCCACCTACTAGCTACTGTAGAGACAACCCACCTACTAGCTACTGTAGAGACAACCCACCTACTAGCTACTGTAGAGACAACCCACCTACTAGCTACTGTAGAGACAACCCACCTACTAGCTACTGTTGTGACAACCCACCAACTAGCTACTCTAGAGACAACCCACCTACTAGCTACTCTAGAGACAACCCACCTACTAGCTACTGTAGAGACAACCCACCTACTAGCTACTGTAGTGACAACCCACCTACTAGCTACTGTAGTGACAACCCACCTACTAGCTACTGTAGAGACAACCCACCTACTAGCTACTGTAGAAACAACCCACCAACTAGCTACTGTAGTGACAACCCACCTACTAGCTACTGTAGTGACAACCCACCTACTAGCTACTGTAGAGACAACCCACCTACTAGCTACTGTAGTGACAACCCACCTACTAGCTACTCTAGAGACAACCCACCTACTAGCTACTGTAGAGACAACCCACCTACTAGCTACTGTAGTGACAACCCACCTACTAGCTACTGTAGTGACAACCCACCTACTAGCTACTGTAGAGACAACCCACCTACTAGCTACTGTAGAAACAACCCACCAACTAGCTACTGTAGAGACAACCCACCTACTAGCTACTGTACTGCACAATATATGCACTCCACTATGCTGTTTGTAGTATTTACTGTATCTGAAGCTCTTAATATGATTGCTCATATTTCAAGCCATCTTTTTCCCGGCCCCGTGCTTTGGATCATTTTCATCAACCGGCCCCATTCCAAACTAATTTAATAGCACTGTTGTACAGGCTTCGATATGTGTTGCCCTGAGCAACAGTGTAGAAATGGTAGTGAAAATCTTCTGACCTGCGCTTCTCCCACAATGCAACATATATAATAAAATACAAAAATATAAAATAGTGCAAAAAGATACATGTAAATGGAATATGATATGTCCAAGAACAGAATATTAAATAATGTACATTAAGATAAAATCAAATATGGTTTTTTACAGTGATGACTATTTATATATAAATAAGTAGGTTTTAAGGGGGGGAAGCGAAGCAGGGAAACGTTTTCTGATTTCTCTTTAATCTAATTATTCTCTTAATCTCTCTTTCCTCCAGTCTTTAAGCCAGAGGAGCTCCGCCAAGCTCTGATGCCGACGCTGGAGTCTCTGTACCGACAGGATCCAGAGTCTCTGCCCTTCAGGATGCCTGTGGACCCTCTGCTGCTCTGCATACCTGTACGTATCCCCGCTGGACCTCAGATTAATTGTATTCCTTGTGTATAAACTGCTCTGTCCCTGTGCATGTGTGGGCTGCTGTTCACATGCTTAATTGTTTTACAGGGGGTCCGCGGGTCTTAAAAAGTATTAAAAGTTGATAAATCAATTTAGCGAAAATTAAGGCTATTAAAGGGCATTTTCCAAGGTGTTACATTTTGTAGCTTGTCTTCAATAAGTATATAAATGGTCCAGAGAGGTTGTGTTCTGCAGTCTGCCTGAATGTAGTCATGGCGTAGGTGTGTAGTGTGATTCTGTAGTTTATTGATGGCATCCCGTTGGGTTTGACGTCATCTGAACAGGACGTCGCACGCTCACTGCTTGATAGCGCGCGGAGGTCCGTTTAAGCCGGTTGCTAAGCAACATCGTTATGGGGAAAATGCAAGTCTGCATCCAAATGGTTGGAAGATAAGGAGGAAGGACAATCAATACTGTATATAGTCAATGTGAGGTAAAGTGTGTCGCCAAGGTAACCGGTTAGAAGTCGAAGTGGCGACGAGGTCTTAACATGTGTGGAAAGGGTCTTAAAAAAGATCTTGAAATGTTTTACATTCAACTTCAGGATTCCTGCAGAGACCCTGGAACTGTAATTGACAAAGATCTTTATAACTTGTCTTTTACCGCATGTTGAAATTCAATTGTACATTGACTGATTACATAATTATAAAGAACTGTGCCAAGTTACAGGACCTCACTCTCGCGCTAACAAATTAAAAAGTGTGTGTGTGTGTGTGTGTGTGTGTGTGTGTGTGTGTGTGTGTGTGTGTGTGTGTGTGTGTGTGTGTGTGTGGTGTGTGTGTGTGTGTGTGTGTGTGTGTGTGTGTGTGTGTGTGTGTGTGTGTGTGTGTGTGTGTGTGTGTGTGTGTGTGTGTGTGTGTGTGTGTGTGTGTGTGTGTGTGTGTGTGTGTGTGTGTGTGTGTGTGTGTGTGTGTGTGTGTGTGTGTGTGTGTGTGTGTGTGTGTGTGGTTCAATTTAATCACCTGGCACTTTGTTGTGTCTTGCAGGACTACTTTGATATTGTGAAGAATCCCATGGACTTATCTACTATCAAGCGGAAACTGGATACAGGTTAGTACTTACTGGAAACAAAACGGACATCAAATATGAAAAGATAAATCTAATTGTGGATACATTTGAAGTGATATGGAGTTAAAATATATAAAAACAAATCCATTGCACTGCACTATTTTTTTTAATGCTGTATTAAAAAATAAGTGTTTTCTCTGACATGATCTTGTGTTTTTGTGTCGCAGGTCAGTACCAGGAGCCGTGGCAGTACGTAGACGACATCTGGGTGATGTTCAACAACGCCTGGCTCTACAACCGCAAAACATCTCGAGTCTACAAGTACTGCTCCAAGCTGGCCGAGGTGTTCGAGCAGGAGATCGACCCGGTGATGCAGAGCCTCGGATACTGCTGCGGGAGGAAGGTGAGACGGGAGGGAAGTGTGTGTTAGGGAGGCGCGGTAATTATACAAATCAAGGAGAAAGTATGGAAATTGGAGTTCACCTGTTAAGGGCGACTGTGGCTGCGAGGATGTGCGGTCGACTTTCAACCAGAAGGTTGTGGGTTCGATCCCAGCCCGTGCAGCCGACATGTCGATGTATCCTTGGGCAAGATACTTAACCCTGAGTTGCTCCCGATGACACAGTGTGTGAATGTTAGTTCCTAGAGTAACATACACTGCTCTGTATGAATGGGTGGAATGGGTGAACGACATGTAGTATGTAAAGCGCTTTGAGGGGTCTTAAAGACGGGATAAAGCGCTATATATAAGTACAGTCCATTTACCATTTAAGCCCCGAGTCTGTTTGTCAGGCCTCAAGCTTGAAAATGACATTCCCAGAACAAATGACCATAACTTCACTTCTAAAAGGGGTAATTTAATCATCTTTTTTCTCAAAGCAAGGATAAACCTGTGAGTCGGATGTAGAACAGTCAGAATCAATATATATATAAGTAAATTCAAATTGAACATTTTGGAGTCATTTGGGTGGATTTCCCATATTTCTGGCCGTATCTCTTTTTAACCGTTAGAGCCAATGGGATCGAGGGGTTTTTGCTAAAACTCATTACAGTTCCTCTCACCTCAGGGGCTACTTTGCTTCGTCTCATTGTCGGGAGTAACCTTTCAGCTATCCTCTCATTATTAAAGGCCAATCACTTTTGTTATTTGTCTGCTAAAACCAAGAATAGCCGAGTCTAATAAGAGCTGAAATGTGATATGGCGTTGGAATGCCAAAAGCCAAATTTAGCATCGAACACACTTCGCTGCTTCCACTTTCAGACGTGAACGATTGGGAGTCAATTTCTGACACACACACACACACACACACACACACACACATTCTCAGCGTAAATAACTCTCACAGGAAGCTCTGTTCACCTCGAGGGAAGATTACATGCCGAGCATCAGGATAAACCACCAAGATTTAGTTTCAAAAGTCGATTAATCTGCCGAACATTTTGATCAATTAATTTGTCTATAAAATGTAAAAGAAAATTGTGAAAATTGTTCATCCCAGTTCACAAAGACCAACATTATGGCTTTAAATGTCTTGTTTTGTCAATACGGACTTCAGTTAAGTACGATGTAGAACAAAGATAAGTAGGAGATCTCCACATTTATCTCCATAAAACTGTCACTTTTGCACAAATATGTTAAGCTTCATAGTTTATCAGAAAAGTTGCCGATTATTTTTCTGTTGATCAACTAATGAATTAGCCGACTAACCGTTGCAGCTCAATCTAAATAAAACCGTCTTTCAACGTACTCAAACTTTATCTGAAGTTCAAAATAGTGAGAAGTGTTCATCCCAGTTCACTACGAACAAGGTGATCGCTTTAAATGTCTTGTTCTGTCTGTCAGTGAAAAGCCTTAAAATGTGTCAGTTAAATATGATATGAAACAAAGATAAGCAGGAAATCTCCACATTTATCTCCATTTTTGCACAAATATGTTTAACTTTCCAACTGATAGATTATCAAAAGAGTTGTGGATTCATTTTTTCTGTTGATCCTCTAAAGCAGGGGGGTCAAACTCAAATACACGGTGGGCCAACATAAAAAAATGGCTACTAGTCGAGGGCCGGACTGGTTCAATGATTATTGCAGAACGTATTGAAATGAAATTATTGCACATATTAAACCTGGAACTAACAAAGCTTAAATGATATTATAATAATAATATACCGGCGGGCCAGATCTAATAGTGATTAGAAATTATCCTGCGGGCCGAAATTAAATCCACCACGGGCCTGATTTGGCCCCCGGGCCTCGAGTTTGACACATGTGTTTTAATAAAGCAATTTTTATTATAGAATACTATATTGTACAACTGTCCCTTTTTGTTTGAAAAAGTGCTTAAATTTGACGTAAAACCTTGTCTTTTTCATATTGTGTGTGTTGCCAATTGAGCCGAGGTGGCTGTAAGTTAAAAGTGGCTATAAGTTAAAAGTGTTAATGTTCAAGAGTGAAACAATTTCCCCACGGGGATTAATAAAAGTCCATCTTAATCTTAGATCAACAATTTATTTATTTTGTTTTGTTTCCGTCCCTCAGCTGGAGTTCTCCCCTCAGACACTTTGCTGCTACGGAAAGCAGCTGTGCACTATTCCCAGAGACGCTGCTTACTTCAGCTACCAGAACAGGTATGAAAGGCAACGTAATGAAGGGTGGAAACGGCTAATATGGAAGCATGTCTGAATAAAAGAGGAAATGATAACGATATGAGAGATGCATTGGGTGTTCATCGGATTAACTCTGTGTCCCCGAACGCTTCCCTTCACTTCATGTTTGCCTGTTTTTAGACCTCCATGTGGTGCCTAATGGCATTTTAACAATGGGTCCTCTCTTCTCACATTCCTTAAGTTGTTCTTGGTGTCTTAAAGCTAATCTATAAACAACACCTCAGCACAGAATGTTTGAAAAAGTTGAATTTGAACTTGTATCGTAGGAATAAGGCAAAAGTCTTAAAGGGACAGCACCTAAAATAAAAATAAAAAACACACCTTTTCTTTTTGGTCTTACTTGTATTTCGTTTGATCAATTTAGATATTTTTGGTGTGTGTTGCTGAGTCTCGTCTCTTAAAGATAAATGAACTAGAAGGCACTTTGCACGTGGTTCTTTATTATAATTCAAATGAAGCTTAGTACTCGCAACAATTGAATTACACAGACATTGCTCGTATGGATATAAACGGTAATGAGACGGCAGAAAAGCCACGAGTCACCTTCCCTTCAGGCCTTACCTAAGCCCACCTGTAGCCGGTTATACAACGTTATAACAGGCCATCATGTTCATTTACCTCTGGAAGACCGAAAAACCTTATCTCAAATCAATATTTTATTATTGCAGCAGTCGGCGAATCACACCAAAACTATCTCGATTGATAAACATCACTACCGGGTAAGAGGAAAACTATTTTAAATCCGTCCCTTGAGTTATTTTTAACACTCTTTCAACGTTATTTTTATCATCCCGTCAAGTTTTGTACACGTTTATGAGTTGAATGTGAAAGGACCAACGTTAAAATGCTTGAATGAGTGAACAGCAGCTGTCTTTATTCACCTGGTCACACCTGTCTAGTGTCTGCATACTTGCCTCCCTGCTGTGTTAGCTAATGCTGCTACAATTACCTCGTTCTGTGTTTAGCTAATGCTGCTAACGTTTAGCCCCTTCTGTGTTTAGCTAATGCTGCTAACGTTTAGTTCCTGTTTAGCTGCTTTTTGTTGCTGTTCATCCGTCTCATGTCCAAATTGCTAATCTTTGCTCCTCGGCTTTCTGCTGTGTGCTTCATTCCTCCTGTGTGTGTGTGTGTGTGTGTGTGTGTGTGTGTGTGTGTGTGTGTGTGTGTGTGTGTGTGCGTGTGTGTGTGTGTCCTACCTCTCCATGGCTGTGGTGTCAACATTGGCTTGCTTTTGCCTTGAACAACCATACACTCCCTCCTCACCCTCTCAAAAATCTGGCTGTTTTTGATGACGACTTCCTGCTGTCCTGCGCTCCCACTTCCTGTTGTGGCATCCTTCCCTTTGCCATGCCCTCCCTCCCTCCCACCGTCTGTGATTGACTGATTGCTGCGGGACACGGTGTAGATCAAAAACATTTGGGCTTATTGCTAACAGGTACCACTTCTGTGAGAAATGCTTCAACGAGATCCAGGGGGACACGGTTTCCCTCGGCGACGATCCCACCCAGCCTCAGACGTGAGTATTAGAGTTTATAACAGAACGCTTTGTCCCATGATACCGAGCGGCACCTTCTTCCTCCTTACAGATACTACTTCTTTGCATTAGTGCTACAATAGGTGCGTTCACACCGGAGTACTTTCCCCCGTACTTTTCCCCATTTAGTTCCGTTAGTACCCCTTATGTCGCGTTCACACCAAAAGAGTACTTAGTGCCGGGAACTTTTACCCCCATTTTTAGTGCCTGCTGAGAGGTGGTACTCTCTTGGGGGGAAAAAAGTGCTTAGTTAGTATACAAGTGCTTTGTTAGTATATGAGTGCTTAGTTAGTATATGAGTGCTTAGTTAGTATATGAGTGCTTAATTAGTATATAAGTGCTTTGTTAGTATATAAGTGCTTAATTAGTATATAAGTGCTTTGTTAGTATATAAGTGCTTTGTTAGTATATAAGTGCTTAGTTAGTACATAAGTGCTTTGTTAGTATATGAGTGCTTTGTTAGTATATAAGTGCTTAATTAGTATATAAGTGCTTTGTTAGTATATGAGTGCTTTGTTAGTATATAAGTGCTTTGTTAGTATATAAGTGCTTAATTAGTATATAAGTGCTTTGTTAGTATATAAGTGCTTTGTTAGTATATAAGTGCTTAATTAGTATATAAGTGCTTTGTTAGTATATAAGTGCTTTGTTAGTATATAAGTGCTTAATTAGTATATAAGTGCTTTGTTAGTATATAAGTGCTTTGTTAGTATATAAGTGCTTAGTTAGTACATAAGTGCTTTGTTAGTATATGAGTGCTTTGTTAGTATATAAGTGCTTAATTAGTATATAAGTGCTTAGTTAGTATATAAGTGCTTTGTTAGTATTAGTGTTAATTCCGTTCCCTAAAACTATGACGAAATATGTTCGTCAACGACCTTTTTTTCCATGACGAAAACAAGACGATGACGAGACGGCACCGACGGCAGTAAACAATAACTGCAACGAAATCATCATGCAATATCGTTGACGAAAATTGACGAGACGAAAATGTTGTTTACTAAATAAAAACTATGCCAAAATCTCTCTTTACTTTCGTTGACGAAAAGTGACGAGACCAAATATTATCAAAGATAACGTTACATTTCTGATCAATCAGTTTTTCTCCCAGCAGCAGTTCCATTTCCGGTGCTGCAGCAGGGCAGCAGCTGTGTGTCTGTGGTGCGCGCGGCGGTACATTTGACTCGGGTCTAACTCGGGTCTAACTCATGGTCTAACTCATGGTCTAACTAACCCCCCCTGTCAGCGCGAGTGAGTGATAAATTGTGCACTCGACGGGTAATAATGGATTATGACGGAAATGTTACGATCCTGTCCGTCAAAATGACTGACAACGAAAAAGTCTAAAGCTACCACTGCTTGGGAGAAAGACACGATGTGATATTTGGGCCCATTTTCGCTACAGAAGTCGGAGAAAAAAAGCGAATGCATTGTTTCATCAGAAGGGAAGCAATGTGGCCATAACACAGCTGGTAAAAACACCACAAACCTGATACTCTCTGCAAAGCTGCTTTCTTGATCATTCAACCTGTGTTTTTCATCAAATAAGGACAAGATATAATCTTGTTTAATTTATATATGCTAAAATGACAAATTATTGGTTTTGGCTAGACTAGCTTGACTGAAATGTTCTATAGAATCTGATGACTAAAAAAGACAGTTTTCATTGACAAAAAGTAGACTAAAATAATTAGTTTTCTTTGACTAAAATAAGACTAAAATGCTCAGACTTTTAGTCGACTAAAACTTGACTAAATAAAAACAGGATGAAGGTGACTAAATATGACTAAAACTAAAAAGGAAATTTAACAAAGGACTAAAACTAAATAAAAAAATAGCTGACGAAATTAACACTAGTTAGTATATGAGTGCTTTGTTAGTGTAAGGGAAACTTCTGTAGCAATGGAGAGTCAGGACTCAGAGAGACACGAGGAGAGTTGGAGCTTTGATGTCAAACACGGATCTTTAATACAAGCATCGGCCGGAGAAATTCACATCACAAGTCACACAGTCAAAGGTTCTGACTGCACGGGTGGGTTGCCATGTCTGATCAGCCTCGCATCTTGGTAGACCCTTTAACTTGTTTACAGAGAGTCAACCCACATATTGGGGGAAGGTATGTGAACACCTGGGAACAAAGGAGATGTCTCTGACATCTGTGGTGCTTAGAAGCCCGCGTTTTCACAGTCGTAAAACCCCCCCTGTGCCCGCCAGGTCAGGCCATAAAACCTGGTAGTATCAACATACGACTCCATTATCACATTCCTTACCGGAGATTGGAAGCAGGGATGGTCGTAAATGTCAACACACAGAATAGGTTAAATATTTAGAAGTAAAGACAGAATTATTCCCTAACAGTTAGTATATAAGTGCTTTGTTAGTATATAAGTGCTTTGTTAGTATACAAGTGCTTTGTTAGTATACAAGTGCTTTGTTGGTATATAAGTGCTTTGTTGGTATATAAGTGCTTTGTTAGTATATAAGTGCTTTGTTAGTATATAAGTGCTTAGTTAGTATATAAGTGCTTTGTTAGTATATAAGTGCTTTGTTAGTATACGAGTGCTTTGTTAGTATATAAGTGCTTAGTTAGTATATAAGTGCTTTGTTGGTATATAAGTGCTTTGTTAGTATATAAGTGCTTTGTTAGTATATAAGTGCTTAGTTAGTATATAAGTGCTTTGTTAGCATATGAGTGCTTTGTTAGTATACGAGTGCTTTGTTAGTATACGAGTGCTTAGTTAGTATATGAGTGCTTAGTTAGTATACAAGTGCTTAGTTAGTATACAAGTGCTTTGTTAGTATACGAGTGCTTTGTTAGTATACGAGTGCTTTGTTAGTATATAAGTGCTTTGTTAGTATATAAGTGCTTTGTTAGTATACAAGTGCTTTGTTAGTATACAAGTGCTTTGTTAGTATACAAGTGCTTTGTTAGTATACAAGTGCTTTGTTAGTATACAAGTGCTTTGTTAGTATACAAGTGCTTTGTTAGTATACAAGTGCTTTGTTAGTATACAAGTGCTTTGTTAGTATACAAGTGCTTTGTTAGTATACAAGTGCTTTGTTAGTATATAAGTGCTTAGTTAGTAATTGTATCGCTCGAAGTGGAGTCAAAAGAGATGAGTTTGTGGAAGCTTTCTGCTGTCCTGATTTCAATGAGGAGCTCATTCCACCATTTTGGAGCCAGGATAGCAAACCCACGTGTTTCTGCTGATGGAAATATATTTTTATATAAGACAAATGCCAACCAATAGGAATTGAAGAAAGCCTATACATCTATTTCTAATAATAAAACAAATAATTTCCTTATTCCCATTTCAATTTCAAACTACTTCTTTAAAACGTTTTATATATTGCATTTATTTTGTCAATACTTTTGTATTTCACGGCTATCTAGAGTTATTGGAAATGGTCAAATACTTATTATTTTACCTTATCTTAATCCGTGCTGAAATACCGTCTTTAAGCAGAATGAACGAATAGATATACTATGAATTTGAATGTTGAAAATGTAGAATTAAAATGTTATGAATGAAGCTTTACACTACTTGTGCAGCCTGAGTTGTTCTTGTTGTATATTGTCAATCCCCTCATTATCCTACATCTCATCCTCCCTCTTAATTGATTTCAGGTCGATTAACAAGGAGCAGTTTGAGAAGAAGAAAAACGACACACTGGACCCTGAACTGTAAGTCAACGTCTCGCCAAACCTCAAATATTAGCATCTGGGAAAGAAGATCAAACCAGAGATTAAAGTTGAATTTATTTATATTTTTGTGTCTCTGTTTTCAGGCTGGTTGAATGTTTGGACTGCGGCCGCCGGATGCATCAGATCTGTGTCCTGCACCATGAAACCATCTGGCCCTCGGGGTGAGAAACAACTTAATTATTCCAGTCGTTCTCAACGTTTATTGGGAAGTAGGGATGCTATCGGCTAGGGGTGCAACAACTAATCGACTTAATCGATTAAAATCGATGACCAAATTAGTTGCCAACTAATTCAGTCGTTGATTAGTTGGTGACGTCATCACGTGTGTTTTAAGCTCCAACGTTATCGGTCTTTTTATCGGTACTGGAGACATTTAAAAAATATGTCATGTTTTATTGCTAAAAACATTATATCGCAGTCTTAGTGTCGCCAACTCGTTTCTAATATGCAAAAAGACAAAAATATGCGTCTATGGTGTATATTCGATGTTTCCAATCGAGACGAGATCTCTCCCCGTCTGTGTGCGAGGGGGCGGGGCAGTTACACACACGCGGCTGCTACATGCAGCAACACACGGAGGAGATGGCGGAGAGAAGCACTCCGAGGTGGTTAAACTTTACCCGTCTCGATGTGGACAATGCTCTTTGCCAAGAGTGCAATAAGAGTTTAGCATGTGAGGGCGGTAACACGAGCAGTTTGTCTAAACATTTAGCAAAAGTGCTCCACATTCAGACGGAGGAATGCACCGGGTTCCACTGTCTTTCTAGCAGCTCTGTAGGAGCGTCCACGAGTAACGTTTCCACGTCAGCAACACACGGAGATAACTCAATTATACAAACATGGGTTTATGATTTGAGGAAACTGAGTTATTTATTTTGTTAAAGTTTCAGCTATTCTGTTTACAGTTCTGTCTTCAGATTATTTAATACGATTTGTTAAAACATTGTTGTTTCTTTTGATGTGAAATATTATTTATTTAATTTAAATAAAAAGCAATGTTAATTCTGTTCACAATTTGTTAATTTAATAATATATGTATTTTTGAATCAAGTATTCATCTTTATTGTCTTCATTGTTAGTTTCCACATGCCTCAAACAACCTCAGGCTAAATCTAAAAGTTGCATGGTGTAATAGTCCGAATAGTCGATTAATCGTTTCATTAATCGATAGATTAATTGATTATCAAATTAGTCGTTTGTTGCAGCCCTACTATCGGCCGATATTCACTCGATCGGCGCTCTCCATAAAGATACATAAACATGACGTCAAACACATGACATTTTTCTCTGCGCGGCAAAACAAGCTCGCCAAAAATGGCTTCACCGGTCTGGCAGTGTTTAAAGGTGTCCGGAAAAGACAGTAAAATAGCGGTATGCAACGTGTGTGAAGCAGAAATCCTGCAGCTCCGCCCGCCGAGACGGACCGGAGAGCGAAACACACACTAAGAGTTAGACCTGACACACTTAGCTATTTGATCTACCTCTGGAACAAGCTAGACTAGCTACACATATATTTATTCCTCACTGTCGGGTCACTCATTACTGGATCAGTGAGCTGAGAGAGATACTGACGGGCTGTCAAGAGAGAGAGGCCGTTTCTCAATCGCGAGGATGCTTGCTTGATAGGAGAAGTCTTCCGAGTCACTTGCTTCAGAAGCGAGGCAATAATCCTTCCTGGCATTCGGAAAACGAAGAGTGGAACAGGCTAGCAAGTGTGCAGGTGTGCGTCATATGAGCGCCTTACATTTTCCGCCACAGATTTGGGGAAATTGGTCCGTGCGCAAAGCATTGTGGGGATTTGAAGAACGCGAAGTCTACCCATGTGCAGCCTCGAAATTACCCCCAAACCAAGGACGCGGCCTCTGTGGAATTCCTAGTATGCTGGAGATTGGAACAGTCCTTCGGCGGCACTCGATGACGTAGCGTCCTTGAAATATTGGCTTGGAAGCCAGTTTCCTCGAAATTGAGAAACGGCCAGGGAGAGAGGGAGAGAGGGAGAGAGAGGGAGGGAGAGAGAGAGGGAGAGAGAGGGAGAGAGAGAGAGAGAGAGGGAGAGAGAGAGAGGGAGAGAGAGAGAGGAGAGAGAGAGGTTAAGAGAGAGAGAGAGAGAGAGGTGAGAGGTTGAGAGAGAGAGAGAGAGAGAGAGAGAGAGAGGAGAGAGAGAGAGAGAGAGAGAGAGAGAGAGAGAGAGAGAGAGAGAGAGAGAGAGAGAGAGAGAGAGGAGAGAGAGAGAGAGAGAGAGAGAGAGAGAGAGAGAGAGAGAGAGAGAGAGAGAGAGATCCGCTATTTTCTCCCGTGTTATTCTCCAAAGTTAATGTAAACTTGAATAATGTACTTCATTTGAATGTAATAATTATGTTGGTTGTTGTTTGTGGAAGCGCCAGTGAAGGAGAGTTTTAAACATCACTTTAAAAGGAAGGCCCCCATAGGCCCCGCCCACTCGATCGGATCGCTATCGGCCGATACTGATTCCGGCGATCGGCCCCAAAATTGGCGATCGGAGCATCCCTATTGGGAAGTTAGCTCAATATGTTTTTTATTTATAATTAGTAATTCACTGACTCAACTCTGCTTTTCCTCACAGTTTTGTATGTGACGGCTGCTTAAAGAAGACTAACAAGACGAGGAAGGAGAACAAGTATTCGGCCAAAAGTAAGTGTGGTTCTGGTCTATAAAACGGCCATC
Source organism: Champsocephalus esox (assembly GCA_036324585.1). Taxonomy (NCBI): domain Eukaryota; kingdom Metazoa; phylum Chordata; class Actinopteri; order Perciformes; family Channichthyidae; genus Champsocephalus; species Champsocephalus esox. The sequence goes on along the minus strand of CM070485.1, from coordinate 5,740,974 downwards.
TTTTAGACATTTGATTTAATCAGTTTCTTGTTGTTATTTTTGGAGCGAGATGATGTATCTCTTATCATTATCTCAGAATGACCCATATGTGTTTTCTCATGGTCATGGTATTTTTGTATGAGGCTGCTAGAAATATGCTTTTATCGGGAAAACGGCTTTTTATATTCTGTGATAATGACAGTTAATTTGCTGGTGAGCTTTAACACTAGAACCGCCAACGGGTCAATTTTACCCGCAGCTGTTTTTTGATTGTATGTAACTTTTTTTCACCAAAAATATTGAAGTCTCCCAGTCGGTGACTTTTCCTGAAAGTGTGTTATGTAGCAGCCCTCTGTTGTTAATAATGCTCAATATGAAGTCAGATTGAAAAAATCACCAAAAGAAAATCCATTTATATTTACCTCATAGAAAATGCAGCGTAAACATGACGTGTTGCTATAGCAACGCCTTTTGTCTACTGCGGTTCCTTATCGATAGAGAGATAGACAGACAGACAGACGGATTTGTACCCAAACAAAACACAAGTCTAACACCAAGCGTTTACATCAGCACTGGTAGCGATATGTTATACTTCATGCTATCTGCACAAACTATATCACATGCAAAGCTGAGAGTCCACAGATTCTATTGGTATAAGTTGCATCCCTGTGCGATCAAAACTCACTGTTCTGTATGATGAATAAAAGAACATTGTACCTTGAAAATCAATAGCGGGTACATTTGACCCGTTGGCGGTTTTAGGTATACAGCGACCTCGGCCGGTTCTGGTGTTAAGAGAATCTGTTTCATAAAAAAAAGAGAGTAAATATAGAACTTTTTTTAACAAGAAAGGCATTTAAAGGTGGGGTAGGTAAGTTTGAGAAACTGGGTCAAGATACACTTGTTGTTATATTCCATGGAATGCTCTTAACGTCCCGATAGCAATGAATATCTGAAGTGCTTTGACAACAAATCCATAAAAAAACATCATCTGTGGAAGCCGTGGCGCTGTAAAAAGCTCGACCAATCATCTGAGCCGGCTAAAGTAACTGGATGGCCTACCTGCCTGTCAGCCTTCCATCGGGGCACACACTCATCTCGTGCCCTCATTGGTCATGTGCGCGTTCGTGTGTGTTGGGGGAGGGGCTCTGTGAGGAAGTGGCAGATATTCTCCGGTTGTGTATTTTCAAATTCTAGCGCATCTCGAGCCGGTTTCTCAAACTGACCTACCCCACCTTTAATGCTTTTATACTAAACCATTTTAGCATGATTTCAATTGTAATGCTTGGAGGTATCACATTGAACCAATTCAAAGTACACACACACAAACATACTTTGATCTCTTCCGAATCAGGTTTTGTGTAGCTTTGTTTTCTCCCTGCATGTTTCAGCATCAGTGAAGTGATTTCTTTCGTCCTCTCGTCGCAGGGTTGCCTCAGACGAAGCTCGGCAGCCACCTGGAGAACAGAGTGAACGACTATCTGAAGAGG